>MU252087.1:0-10369 GCA_019669835.1 Amylocarpus encephaloides
TATACTTTATAGAAGCTCTTTCTCTTAGTATAGAGAGAAAGAACTTATAGACATTTTAGCTTATATACTACTTAGTATAATATCGATCCTATACTCCTAGGTTGTTTAAGGTCTAGCCTCCTACACTTATATACTACTATTCTTATAATAGGTTAAACTGTCGTATATAAAATCTATTACGTAGGACTCGCTTAGTATATCTTTATAGTATTTAACTTAATCTATTATAAGCTCTTATCTTCTATATAGTTTAGAATCCTTAGATAGTTCTATAATTCGATCTCTTATATCTAAGACTATTTTAGGCTATACGTCGTCGACGGTATTACTCTTATTTAAAGGAAGCGACATAGTTAGATATAGCTAGTAGACGGCTATACTATAAACTATTATATTAGAATATTATTCTACTATAGTAGATAAAACCCTACGTCGCTAATAAGACTACACGAGCGGCGACCCGCGACTCTAATACTCTAGGACGCCTAGAAGGATAGTACTACCTAGTTAGTTAGTCTTATTAAGTAGCTTAAAAGACGCTCTTAGTCGTAAGAGAGAACGAGAGAGAGGTACTCTATTTAGAGGGGGTTCTACTCGAGTATAGCTTTATAGCTACACTCTCTAGTATATAGCTTTATAGATCTTTTCTAATTAATAAACTACGAACTAGTTTCTTTCGTCTCTTCCTCTACCTTTAACTACCTACCCCTCCCTTTATACTACGAGCTGTCGCGGGCTTAGATTAGCTACGTCTCTCTTAAACCTAGCTCTATATTACTATTAATAGCGTCTAGAACATTCTCTCTAATATTCTTATAATACTATCTCTCCTTTAATAGATCTTCCGGCCCTCTAGGTTTCTTCTCTCTATTACTATTCTTACTCTATCTCTTAGTTATCTTACGTATAGTCGAGCTACTCTTTATTATAGAACCTTCTCTAGTACTATTACTCTTACGTACTATACTCTTTAGGTCTAGGTAGAGAACGACCCGTTCTTAGAGCTATAAAAAGACGTAACCTAGAAGCTTATTATCCCTAAGAAGAAAGAATAGACTCGAGAGAATATAAAGTACTTTACTAAGGTAGCCTATAATAACCTACTAATTTTAGTAACCTAGGACTAAGTCGAAATAGTAGTAGCTTTATAGATCCCTAGGGTAGGCTACTTTCTCTCTACTATTTCCTACGATAAAGTTATTATAGAGTACCTTTAGGTAACTAGCGCGACTACTATACTCTAGTAGTAGAAAGAGGTTAAGTATTAAACTCGAGCCTACGATAAGAGGCCTATGTTTTATACTAAAGACGAGGCATACTATTTATATAAGAAATCCTAGTCTACTAAGATAGAGGGGGATTTATCCTATCCGCGGGCGAACTAGATTTAACCTTATATATATACTTATAGAAAACGAATAATAAACTAGCGAGAGGTAGACTACTAGAACTCTTATAGCGACGAGTAGAGGGGTAAGATAATACTCTTCTATAAGAAGGTTATAAGACATCTTAGGATTCGAGTATTACTATTCTAGGTCGTATTAAGATATAACTTACTTTAAATAGTATAACTTAGAAAGAGTTTACTTACCTAAAATATCTATATATATAGTCTTCCCCTTTCTTAGAGAAGTACTAAATTTAGATGTTTCGCTAAACTACTATCTCTTTTAACTAGCCCCCGGCTTAACTCTAGCTTCCTATCGCTCTTCTACCCTTAGAGTAAAGGAGAGACGTAATTATTACGTACCTAAGACTTCGCCCCTTTATATATAAGTAGTACTTCCCTCGTCTCTTATCTCTTCTCTTCTTACACTTATTATCTCTTAGTAGATTATATTATTATAATACCTACTTCTTAACGTTCGGTTTAGCCCCCTCCCTCCTATTTTCTCTCCCTACTACAGGAACTTTATAATATAATATATACTCTCGTTCTTACTACTTTAACTCTACTCGTAGTAAGCTTAGATATAGAAGAGCTCTCTCTTCCGCCCTATCTTATATAGCGTCGTATATAACTTAAGAAGTATTAAGCTACTACGAGCTAGCTTAAATAAGTATAGATAAACCTCCTTTAGTATTATTCGATTATTATGTCTAAGACGGGAACTATATACTACGACTAGAATACCTTTCTCTTCTCTAGCCCCTAGATATAAGATATAGTCGACTAGTAGCTTACTACTATTAGGTCGTAAAACCGCGATTATCTTACGCGACTCGAGGTAATAATAGACCGACTCTTATAAGTATAATAAGAGGCTAATAGAGAACGTGTTAACGCTTCGTGTAATCCTAAGCTACTATTCTCTCATAGTTAATATCTACCTTAGTAGAGTACGTATAGATCGAAGAGGATAGTAGAGAGTCTTAACTCTACTATTAAGAAGGTAATTAATCGTCTATAGCGAGATCGGTCCCTAGATATACTAGAGGTTATAATATAAGTATTACTAGTTAGCGGTCTTCTTCTTAGATTTTAGATTAAGATAGATAAGATAGCTTCCTATAGCGACTATTTTAGCCTAGACCTCTCTAATCTTATTAAGAAAGTGTCTACTCTACCTCTAGACGCTTAGAGAGAGGAGGTTATAGTACTCTAGAAAGCTTAAATAAATAAAAGAGAATTTAGAAAATAGAAGAGAGCGGTATAGGAGGTGTAGAAGATCTTAATCGTAGTACTAGAGGATAAGCCTCGTCCCCTTTATTATAATAGTTCTACTTAACTACTATAGAAGCGTATATAACTCGTTTTCTAAAAGAAACCTCTTCTAGAAGAGATATAGACGGTAGGCCCTTTACTATACTCGGGCTATCGATTATAGAACTAAGAGGACTTAGTAGAGAGAGATATATTAGTATTTATTTATAGAAACGATAATATAATAGTAGAGGTTCTAAGATAGTTATAATTTTTATTTTATTTTATTATATTTTTTATTTTATAAGAGATTATAGGCTACGTAATAAAAAGCGCGTTCTTTAATATATATTAGATAAAAGAGACTACTCTTAGATATATAAAATAGCCTCTTAGGTTAAAAGTAGCGTAACTCGAGTTTTTGTTTTTATTCTAGAGAGTAAAGAGGTTATAAAGTTATTCTAAAATAAAGCTAGACTAACTTTATTTTATTCTCTATACCTTCTAATAGTATGAATTTACTAAGCGAGCTAACTTTATTTATTAGAGTTAGACTAAAGAGTAGTTAGAAAACACTATAAATTAAGTATATAATATTCTAGACGTATACGATACGATTTCTAGTCTAAGCTTTATAATAACTCTATTATTAAATCAACTTATATAGTATAGAATTATCGTCGTTAAGATTTAATAGAGTAGAGTAGACGTATAGACTAGGTAAGTAGAATCCTCTAATTTAAGTATAAAGTTTATATAAATATATAAGAGTACTAAAGTATAGAATATAAAAATTAGATCGATAGTTAATAAACGAATTAAGAGTTTAGAACACGTTACGTCTAGGGACGCGTATTTTAGAAAGAGAGAGAAAAGAGTAGATATTAAAGAGATAACCCGCTTTATTTTACTTAACACTTATAGTAATAGAATTATTTATACATTTACTAGAGTATAGAGTAGTAGTATATACTACCTACTAGTACGCTATCTTATCTAGTTAGATTTTCTACTACTTAAGTAGTTTCGATAGTTATAATATAACTAAGAGAGTACGAGAGTAAATTTCTACTAAGGTAAGAAGAATAGTAGAATTGATTTTAGGTCGATTAGAGCTAGATAAGTTATCTATCCCCGCTTAGTAAAACTAGCTCATCTCTAAGTTAAGAGAACCTAGAATAGACGAGAAAAGATGTTTATTTCCTCTATATTAGTATATTAGTTATTAGTGTTAAGCTATTTAGAAGTATTACTAAGAGAAGTATAGCTAGGTTAACTATTAAAAGAGAGGCCGTTAACGATAAGACTAGGAGAGAGAAGCCCTATAAATTTTAGTCTACTACTAGTAGTTTTTCTCTAAAGGTTCTAGGTCTACATTTTTCGAGGTTTAAGTAGTAGGATTAAGTCTCGTAATACTATTTAGAGACGTAAATTTAGGGGCTATTAAGAAGGAGTTAACTCACGTAATATAATAGACTAGTAAAGAAGAGTGTTATTAAATTACTAAACTAGAAGTAGCCTAGGAGTCTAATCTATAGTTACGTTAAGTAGAGTAGGTAGAGTATTTAGAAGGGATTAACTATACGAAATTATAGATATTAGTTAGACTAGCGAAGGACGACGAGCTAGAGCTAGAAGTGTTATATAAAGCGTTTAACTAGCTAATTTAAGACGCTTAATATTATTATATTCGATAGGTAGTTAGACTAGAGACTTTGTTTAAGACGAACCGAAAGAAGGTTAATAAAGACGTCTAGATACTATTTAATAGTTAGATAAATATTACTACTATCGTATAGTATACGAGAGTATATAAGTAGTTGTTATATTATATCTTCTAGTCTAAAGACGTTAAAGTAGAGAAGCGGCCCGGGTTTAAGTTTACTAAGAGGTAGAAGATATAGATAGAGGATATATAAATAAACGTAAAAGAGTTTATACTATAGAAAGAGAAGTAGGAAGAGGTAGAAAGTAGAGAAGAGAGGAGAGAGTCTAAGAAGGAGGTTTAGTAGATAAGTCGAATTTAAAGGTAGATTTTACGATTATAGATAATAGTATTAAACTACCTATTATAGGACGACGAGTATAAGAGCGTGTTAATTAGTAGCTTAGTCGCTTTAGAAATATAAGAGGATAGTAGGTAGTTAGATACTAAGGATTATACGCTTAAATATTTAGTTATAATTAAGTTAGTCTAGTTAATAGTAGTTTAAGAGGTGTACGAGCGACGTTAGATAGCTATTACATAGTACGAAAGCCGTAGGTTAAGTACTAAGCGAGCCTAGAAGAAAGTATCTAGCTATTACGTTTTAATACGAGATTTAGTTAGCGCGTTTATAACTATAGTCTATAATTATACCGATTCTAAGCCTATATAGTAGTTATATTATAGTCGATTATACGAGTTTAAGATTCGGTATACTACTACCGCTAAGAGGAGGATTTAGTAGATTAGAGACGATATTTTATATTCTAAGATCCGGTTTAGTATAGGTTAGTTTCGAGGTATAGTTTATAGGTTAATAGAGGAGGTACGAGAGGCGTTATTTTAGAAGCTGTTACTAGTTAGAGTGAGAGTAAACTAAGAAGTAAATATAAAGTAGGTCCTACTAATTTATTAGAACTCTATAGTCGACTAACCGTCTAAGACTAAGCTTAAATAGTCGTTTTTAGAGAACGAGCGGAACTAGTTTACTACGTATAAGTAGTAGTAGTTATACGAGCGGGTGTATAAGAATACGTTACTAAGAGAGTAGTTTATAGACGAGATAGACACGTTAAAGAGAGAAGCCGTCGCTATATATTAACGTTATATAAAGAGGTTCTAGAAGTTATTATAGGTTTTAATATACTTATATAGAGACTAGCTAGCTAGAGCGCTAGAGTTATTAGGTATACGATAGAAAAATACTAAGTATAAGAGAGTTTATAACATTTTTATTAAGAAGAGATTAGTAGTATTTATAGTCACATACTATAAGAGGTATCGAAGTAGTAGTAATATTAAGATCATTTACTAGTACTTACCTTAGGAGGTAGGAGAGTTAGTAGTATATTACTTATAGTTAGTTTTACTATTTTAGAAGAAGTTATAGTTCTAGGTTATAGGAAAGCCGAGTTCTAGTTTATTTATATAGGGGGACGAGTAGAAGAAAGAGCCGCGGTAGTAGACAGAACCGAGATAGAGGCCGCCCGAGCTCCCTAAGATAGAGACGGTTCCTATAGAGTAGGGTAGAGATAGTTAGTAGGAGAGAGGCCGGAGCGAGAAAGCGAGAGACTAGGAGAAGTAGTTAGTCTAACGACTATCTCGTTTATAAACGTTAGAGCTAGTATAGTAAACTTTAAAGTAAGCCGCTATACGATAGATCGAGGTAGAGGGGCTAAATATTAGTAGTTACTAGTAGATTACAATTACTATATCCTAGTAGTATTATCGTAAAGACTACTTTAAAGAAGAAATAAGTAAGCTAGATAAGAGAGAGGATTAGAATAAGAATAATACTAATAGAGACGATCTATAAGACTTATAAGTAGGGTACGAGACCTATATAATAGGTATAATTTATACTAGAAAGTTAATAGAAGGAGATAACTCTATTATTAGTCGTCGAGAGAAGTTCTATCGTATTAGTTACGTATAGTATTCTTTTTTAGGGTTCTCGTTAGTATATTAAGAGGTAGGAATAAGCGGGAGAGCTAAGTAAAAGCGGTAGGTATATAAGAAGGAGATATAAGACGTATAGCTAGCGCGGTAGAAGCGATTATAGAGCGTAAACATCTACTATAAGTTAGAATAGATATTAGAAAGTAAGGCCCGGTTCTATAGATTATAAGAGCTCGTACTAGAAGCTATTATAAAGTACTAGAGCCTTATCGTAGCGGTTATAGAGACGATAGTAGAAAAGACGTTATTATTTTAATTACTAGCTAAGAGTATAACTTCTAGTACTACTATTATTATTAGCTCGTTAGTATTATTATAAGAGTATATAGTAGAGCGATATTAGTAATCTAGTATTATATATATAAAGTAGGACTCTTAATAGTATTATTCCTCTAGCTAGATAGTTATCGTTATATCTAAGTCTACTATTAGTAAGATATTTAGAACGTTTTTAGACCGTTTATAAGGATTACACTAGTTAGACCGGTTCGTATTTAATAAATACTATATAGTATTAGATAGTACGACCGAGTTCTAGCCCTAAGTATAGTAATTAAGTAAGTTTATAAAAAGAAGAGTATAGATAGTTTTTTTAACTACTATATTACTACTATAGGCCGAGCTAGAATTTATAAATATAATAAGAATAAAAGTAGAGGATATATATATATTTCGAGCGCCTACTACCTATTCTAATATCGCGTATTCTATAGTTAAGTATAGGGAGAATAAGAATAAATAAGAGAATATTACTATCGTTTACTAGCTAGTAGAGAAGAAGCTAAAAGAGTATCTTACTCTTACTAAAATTATTATATATAGTAGTAGTATTATTACTACTCGTAAGATAGGTAGTATATTAGATTATTATACGTATTACTAAGATATTAAGAATATAATAGCTAAAGATAAGATTCGAAAGATATAAGAGAGGGTCGATAGACGAGTAGTAGTAGCTATAAATATATTTAAACTAGGTATTAACTAGTTTAATATTTATGTAGTCGTTTATATTAGACTTATTTATTAGATATAGAATTATAGGTAGAAGAGTAATCGAGCTAAGTAGAATAGGTAGAGAAGTAAAGCGATTATTTTAATATCTAAGAGACGACTAGAAGTGTTATAAAAGTTATAAGAATAGGCCTAGTAGTAGCTAGGTAAGTTTTATATTACTATAATAATAAAGAAGAAGAAGTAAATTAAGAGATAGAAGGTAGAGCGATTTATAAGTAGAGCGAAGTATCAACAAATTTACTTAGACTACGAGATAGATAGAAGAATAGATCGAGTACGATATAAGAGAGAGAAAGAACGTTATAATATATACTAGATAAGTAATACTATAATAGACGAGTTAGAGACGAAGCGATAAGCGTATATCTAAGAAGCCTAGAAAAGATAAGAGTAAAGTATAGATAGTACTATTAATATCTTATCTAGTAGTATCTTATTTTTCGAATTTCCTATAGTAGATTTAGAGAGTAGCGATAGACTATTTCCTAGCTCCCTCTCGCCGGGTTTATATAGTAGTATTATTTATTACGACCTAGGGTTTAGAGTCGATTATATTAGCTCTAGAGAACGTACTAAGTTTTAGTTCTAGTAGAGCTAGTAGTAGTAGTAGTAGTTACGAGTCTAGGGACAGAATTAGCGAGAGAGCTATAATATATAAGATTTAGAGGACCGTTTAGATTAGTAGGTAGGGAAGTATTTATTATATTACGTTTAGAGGTATAGTAGAACCCTAGTCTAGTTCTAGTATACGTTAGAGAAGTACGTAAATATAGAGTAGAAGTTAGTATATATAGAAGTATAAGTATTATAGAGTGTTTAGTTTTAGAAGTATATAGGTTATTATAATTATAGAGTTACCTAGTAGGTGTATATAAGATAGAATAAGATCTAAGAGAGGAATCGAAAGTTTAAGCGAAGGTAAGAGCGAGTATACTAGTATAAGAGGATTATACGACCTATTATAGTAGCTATTATAGTAGTTAGACTATTAGAGGTCGTTAATAAGAAGGCTTAGTTATATATACAAGTAGAGGGGATTTAGAGAGCGAATAGAGAGTTAGAAATAAGTGAAGTAGCTAATATAAAGAGAGGTATATTTAAGTAGTTTAGCTAGAAGTAGATTTAAGAGTCTATTAAAGTAAGTGTTTTATTATAGGTATTTTACTAGTTAATAGTAGGATTAGAGAGTTAGAAAAGAAGAAATATAGTAGAGTATATAGAATAGAATATAGATAGTTCGTCGTTTTAAGTACCTATAGAAGAAGAGTAGAGGTTAAGTCGTTTTAAGTACCTATAAGAGAAGAGTAGAGTTAAGTCGTTTTAAGTACTCGCGGGAGGAGAGTAGAGGTTAAGTCGTTTTAAGTACTCGCGAGAGGAGAGTAGAGTTAAGTCGTTTTAAGTACTCGTAGTAGAAGAGTAAGGTTAAGTCGTTTTATAAAGTAGAGGTTAAGTCGTTTTAAGTACTCGCGGTAGAAGAGTGGAGTTAACTCGTTTTAAGTACCTATGATAGAAGAGTAGAGGTTAGAAGTTATATATATATAAAAGTAGAAGAATAAGATATTTTAAGAAGAGAGAGAAGAGTAAATAAAGAGGAATAGATTATATAAAGAGTAAGTTTAATTTAAAGATAAGATAAGTTATAATAAATAGATTTAGATAATAGTATTAGAGTTAGAGTTATTAAGATATTTTAGAGTTAGAATTATTAAAGAAGTTAGAAAGATAGAAAAGTATAGAGAAAGAAGTAGTATATAATAGTATAGTTAGAGAAAGATATTTATAAATTATTAAGAGAGATAAAGAATGTTTTAGAGAATAGAATATAAAAAGAAAAGAGAGATAGAGAAGAATAGAAATAGAAGTAGAGAAGAAAAGAATAGTATTTATATAGAGGAATTAGAGGTAAAGTAATAGATTTTAAGAGGAGAGTTAGAATAATAAGAAAGAAAGAAAAGGTAAAGATAGGAGAAAGGTTAGAATAGTAAGATAGAGAAGTTAATAAAATAAGTAAGAAGAGAAAAGTAATAATAAGATAGATAGAAGATATTAAGAGAAGATAAGAAGAGAGTTTAAAATAAGAATAATTAGTATTAAGAAGTAGTAAAGTAATTTAGAGAAATAAAGAAGAATAAAAAGAGTATAGAGTTATAAGATTAGAATAAAGAGAGAAGAAGAAAATAGTAAACAAGAATTAAGAAATAAGACATAGATTAATATTATAAAATATTAAAAGAATAGTAGTATAAAAAAAAGATTAGATTATATAAGAGTATTAGATTAAGAAGATAAAGTTTATTATAAAAGTTATTAAATAAAATATAATAAGAAGAGTTAAGAGTTTAAAGTTATAAAGGTTATAGAAAAATAATAAGAGAAAGTAAATATAGAAGAAATAGAAAGAGTAATTAAATAGATAGAGAGAGAAATAGAAGTAATAAGATAAGAAAAGAAAAATAGAGAAGATAAGATTAAATATATATATTAAGAAGGTAAAATTATAATAAAAGAAAATAGAAAGAGACGAGATTAAGTAAGATATAAAGAAGTTAGAAATAAGAAAATAAACGAATTTAAGAGTTAGAGTTATATAAGTAGATAAAGAGTTTAAATAAAGAAGATTATTTTAAGGTTTAAGATATATAGTAAAATTAAAGAGAGATAAAAAGATAAGAACGTAAGAAGAAGAGAAAATTAAAATAGAGTTTAAGTAGAGATAGAAGAATATAAAAATAAGAGAAAGAAATATAAACGAGAGAGAAAGAAGAGAGAAAGAATAGATAAGTAAGAAGAGTAGAGAGGTAAGTTAAAGAGAAGAAGAAAGATAATTAGAGAGAAGAGAAGTAAAAGGGAATAGAAGAAGAATTAGTTTAGAAGAAAAATAGAAGAATAGAATTATAAGAGATAATAAAGAAGAGAATAGATATAGTATTATAGCTAGTTACTAGAATAGGGTTAGGGTTAGGGTTAGGGTTAGGGTTAGGGTTAGGGTTAGGGTTAGGGTTAGGGTTAGGGTTAGGGTTAGGGTTAGGGTTAGGGTTAGG
>MU252088.1:0-10348 GCA_019669835.1 Amylocarpus encephaloides
AGTCTATTATTACTCTAAGCGTTTATCTATTAATATAAATAGTTAGAAAAAGTTACTATTCTTTTTCTATTATATATAACTCTTTATTATATAAGGTTCTTAACTCTTTATAAACACTTATTAGTAGATTATTATTAGTAAGGTCTTCTAGTTTTTTAGTGTCTATAGTATATCTAGTACCTTAATTCCTACGTAGTTTTCGCTTTTCTTAGCCTAAATAATAGGTGTCTTCTTTCTTAGCTAATAACTAGGCTTAGTTTTACTAGAGTAGTAGGTTAGACACGAGTCGTTCTAGTAGAACGACTATACTAGTATCTTATATCGTAGGTAATTAATCCTTAATACGTTCTCTTTCTCTTTAATTTCTTTTACCTAGTCTATTACCTATATTCTTAATCTACTATATACTAATATCTATAGCTATACTATTCTAGTATACTTTATATTCTTAGCTATTATATTCTAGTATTACTAGCTTCTCTAGCCTCTTATCTTAGTTTTCGCGAGTATTTTATTATAGTCTTAGTAGATTATACGTAGTTATAT
Source organism: Amylocarpus encephaloides (assembly GCA_019669835.1). NCBI lineage: Eukaryota > Fungi > Ascomycota > Leotiomycetes > Helotiales > Amylocarpus > Amylocarpus encephaloides. The sequence continues at coordinate 547 of MU252088.1, forward strand.
CGTATACTCTAAATATACTTCTATTAAGTTCTTCTAATATTAGATCGCTTTTATCTCTTTTTAGGTATTTTCTAGAATCTATTCGAGTATCTTATTAATATCCTTTTAGTACTTTTATTTTAATTTCTTATATACGTTCTTTAGACTCTTCTTTCTATTAGAGATAAGATATATCTCGTAGTCTTCTAGTAATATTTCTAACCTATCTAAGCTATAATCTAGAGTAGTATTTTATTTATTATCTAGTTCCTAGACCTCTAGTATTTTATTAGTTAACTCTAGGTTCTAGTCTAATTACTTTATAAGTAACGTAACTCTATCTTCTTATACTTAAGTAGTATTAAGTATTATAGGTCCTTTATACTTATTATATCCTTCTCTTCTTTAGATAGTAGCGTTTAGTTCTTTTCTTAGTAGATAACTCTAGGACCTCTTCCCTTCGCTCTTATAATTCCTAGCGAGGTATTCTAGTTTTCTATAGTTAAAATAAGTACGGTTCTATATATGTCTTAATCGCTCTTATAGTAATAATTCTTTTTATTAAGTAGTATTAAGTTTTATAGAGTCTTTATACTATCTAGAGTAATTATTATTCTCTTAGACTCTCCCTTCGTCTATTCTTCTATAATTAGAGTTATATCTTTCTTTCTTTTTTATACTACGCTTATACTAGTTATTATTAATCTTATAGATAGTCTCGATAAGTTATTTAAGACTATTAATACTACTACTATATTAGATAAGCTTATTCTTTACGAAGTCCTTAAACCCTTTATAGTAGGCGTAGCTAAGTATCTTATTACTCTATTCTATACGAGTAGAGTACTATTAGAGGTCTCTAGTATAGACGGTTACTAACTCTTTCTATTATAGAGCTTCGATAGCTTTTTCTACTTCTCTTCTCTTATCTATAGCTCTAAAGTTAGTCTTAATCTTAGAAATAAATCCCTCTTAAGTACTAAAGATTTTAATAGTTATATCTTCTACTTTATTCTTACTTATAGCTTCGTTCCTATCGCTATAGGTAATATAGTCCTTAAGAAACTCTTTAATCTAGTTTAGAGCTTTTCTCTTAAGTAGTATAACTATCTATAGAACCTACTCTATCTCGGATCGAAACCGTTCTCTATTAAACTTAATATATAGCCTAAGTTAGAGTAAGAACCTATAAAGCTTATTACGCTTACTATTAAAGGCGTTAATACTTTTATACTTAAGGTTCTTATCGATTTCTCTAATAAGAGCGGTAGATACTAGTACTTTTAAGCTAGACGAGAAGGCTAGAGTTCTACGAGAACTTCCTATAATAGATATTACTTAATTAACGTATATACTAGTATCTATTAGTTTTAGTACTTAAAGTATAACGTATAGTCGAGCTAGTATTACTTAAGAGTATAAAGGTAGGTTAGATTAGTAGGTAGGGACGCTATTACTAATTAAGACTAATAACCTTTCTAAGCTACTAAGTATAGTATAAAGATACTATATTTAAGTTAAGTATAAAGCTTCTATCTAGGTAGAAAGATATCTCGAGTTATATAGAACCTTCGTCACTTTAAATTATTTAAATTATCTAAATTAGAGACTTATAGAGTTAATTTCTATAATTATTATAATTTAGTTATATAACCTATAGCTTCTCTATATATTATAAGACTAGGGTCTAAACGATCTAGCTTCTTCTACTAAGCCTTAGAGCTATATTACCTATTCTAACGCTAGGTTATAATAGAGAGCTAATAAAATATTTATTATAGGTTCTTAAGAAGCTAGTAAAGAAGTACAACCTATTAATAAAGAAGCGCGATAATATCGCTATATATATCGAGGATCTTATAGGCGTTCTATAGACTAACTTAACTATAATAAAGTAGAGATATATATATAGTCGGTAGTAGATCTAAACTAGTCTCTTTTACTAGCTAGCTATATTCTTCGTAAACTAACCTTTAGTACTCTTAAAGCTCTACTATAGTAATATCGTAGTAAACCTACTATAGGACCCTAGTAGTAGGCCCTATTAGATTCTAATTAAGTTTACGTACGAGTTTATAAAGAAGTATCTTAGTATAAAAGAGATATAAGTTTAACCTTAGATCTTATCTCGTTCTCTCGTTATCCTCTTTCCCTACTTATTCTAGCCGAGATATACGACTTATATAGAAGCTAGGAATACGTTTATACTTTCTAAGATTATCTTTAATCTATCTCTGATACTTAGTTCGTACGTCGCCCTCCTAGGTCTTATCTTTACTAATAATACGTTCTTAGCCCTAAGTCTTATATTAGCTAAGAGGATTAGTAAGCTAGATATCCCGTCTAGCTATAAGTAGCTACTCTTATATCTTAAACCGAAGATAGCTAATATCTCTATCTTCTATAAGTCTATTAGAACGTCTTATAGCTAGGAGATCTCGACCGACTAGCTACTACTATATACGACTCTCTTAAAGTAAACGAAGTAGCTTAGCGTACTTACTAGGTTCTCGTAGATTACACGTCTATACTACCTCTAATATAGTATAGGTAACGTCTTTAACTAGAGCGGTATATATTATATAGTCCCCTTCTTATAACCCTACCTCTATCTACTATACGATATACTAACCGTAGACTAATAAGTGACGTAAGCGACGTACTCTAGAATATAATAATATAACACGCTAAGATTAATACCTTTATTAAGTACTACCTCTACTAGATAGTTACCGCTAATACGCGAGCTATCGTCTCCGGCTATAAACCTTAGCGCGACCTAATACGGGCGGCCTGTCGGATAACTCGCTAGATCGATCCTAACCGGCCGTAAGAACTCACGCCCGAGAAATCCCTGTCTGTTAATTAGGATCCTGTCGTCTACCGCCTTATTACGGAGCGGGAGAAGTAGAAGCGCCGCTTCCAGGGTACGGCGACACAGTAGCTAGGGTACCGGATCATCGGCCAGGTAATCTTTAATACTAGGCAGCGGCTAAGAGCTACGCTTCTTAAGTACGTTTAAGAGCGCTAGGATCTAGAACACCCGGTCGACGAGATCGAGCGGTAGCTTTCTAGGCTCAAGCTCAGCCAGGACGTGAAGACCACCTTAGACCAGAACGATAAGATACCCCCGCTTTAGAAGCGCTTAGCCGAGACGGTAATGACGCTCCCGGGCACGACTATCGAAGAAGAGTTCCGCCGCTGTAATACGGCTATCGATGTAGTCGCTACTTACTACCACTTCTAGGAGGGGGGAGCTACTACTATACCACGTAAAAGGTCGTCGACGCGACGGACGAGTCCGATGCCGTCGAAGGAAATCAGCCCCTAGCTAGTAGCCGCCCAGGCCGAGAAGTAAGCGTTAAGTAACGCTATGTTATTAGTATTTACTAAGAAGAGGACTACCACCTGTTTCCTCTACTTAGGGGAGCATAGCTTACCGTTCGAAAAGCGTACTTACAAGTTTACTAGTCTAGGAGACTTAACAAAGCACTTTAAGCGGAAGCATCTAGCCTACATTAAAGAAGGGGATCGGCTCTAGTGTAAAATCTATCGAATGAGGCTATAGCACAAGTAGTATCTCTAAAATCACATAGAGAGTATCCACGGAACCGTTTCCTAGTACTTAAATAATATACCTAAGAGTATATAATCATAGAGCTTACATTTGCCCTGTCTTTTCTCTCCTTCTCTACCCTTTCTAGGTTAACATACCACTCTCGTAGTGTGCTTCCTAAGTAAACTCACAGCTAGTTATACGATTACAGGGTTACTTACTTGTTCCGAGTAACTTTCTTTAGGGCGAGACTAAATTAGGCGGGGCCCTAGTAACTACGTGAGAATGGAAGGCTGTTCCAGGGCGGAGCTAGTTTGTAGGCTACTAATATAACTTAGCCTCGTAGACTTTCTTTTACTCGTAGTGAGCTTAGGGCCTACCCAGATTGATTTAAGGCTATAAAGGACGTCGTATGCCAGTGCCTACCGGGCTTTGACGTTATCACTCTATGCTCTTAATTTGGCGTGACAGTTGCCATATATTAGACTAGTAAAATCGCCACGAGTAAGACATGTCACGATAGGAGAGATCAATTGAGATGGGATGGTGTAGCTATCATTTCTTATACTAGCTCTGTATTTAGAATCCACCGCAATTTTGACGTCTTCCCAGCTCACTCCCAGGACCCCATAAGCCCCCAGGACCTACAGGGGTCCCAGGACACGCTGCGATCCCGGGACTCTCACCGGTCCCAGGAGCCCGCAACATGATTGATTGATTGATTGGTTCATAGGCTGTCCCAGCCGCCCTTGGGCGGCTATGCAGCGTACGACTATAAATACAAGTGTTTCCCCTTCCTAGCTTTCCGAAATCAAGCTCTTCCTGGACAGAATTGCTTCTCCTTCTACTAACAAATGAAATTTATTGTGTTTACAGTCTTAATGGTGGTTCTATGTCTCTGCACTTGTCAAGCCTTTCCTGGCCCTCCTCGTCTTCTATCTGCTAATAATCACTCATTGACATTATGAATATTTTAGTACTGTGGACGGAACAGCCCTGAATTGCTCCAGGAGGCCCGTCCTCAAGATTATGTGCACAGCTAAGGCTTATTAATCGTGCTTTGAGTTTGTGTGGTGGATTTATTCTGTTGTCGTGTAGGCAGATTCCCGCCACGGTTCCTTTATACCAACTATTTGTTTGCACTAACTAAGTTACTTCTTTCTAGTATTAGTTCTGTTGTACCAACGTCTTATTTGTACCCGTAATTTTAGGGTACCAATAGCCTCTTGGCACCAATTGTTTCTTTGTACCAGTTACGCATTTGTACCAACAATTCCGGAGTACAAATGGTTCTGTAGTACCGGCAAGTGGCTTGCACCAGTAGTTTAATAGTACCAATTATTTCTTTGTACCAGTTACGCATTTGTACCAACAATTCCGGAGTACAAATGGTTCTGTAGTACCGGCAAGTGGCTTGTACCAGTAGTTTAATGGTACCATTAGCTTCTTGGCACCAATAACGCATTTGTACCAACTGTTCCCTAGTACAAATATTTCTGTGGTACCAGCAAGTGGTTTGTACCAGTAGTTTAATGGCACTATTAGCTTCTTGGCACCAATCAGATTGTAACCTCTTCCACCTACAACCGGCCCACACCCACAACCGGTCCATAACCCCTGCACCTCCAGCATCTCACTCGAATTTATTTAAATAAAATTGTATTGTAAACCCTTGCAAATATTTTCCATTGTTCTCGAATAGGTGCTTTACAGAAGTCTATTGTGTGATAAGGTGACCTGCAGTTCAAGCAAGGTTGTGGTACACTTAATTGACCTAGAACACCTGTGACAACACTACCACTATTCCCACTTCCATCAGTATAATCAACGCGATTTTGGCCCTCGGATACGTTTTAAATACCTCTATTAGCAATAAACTTGTTCTTTAATGCTCTAGGCTTCTTAATCTTAGCGTTTTGAACGCGTAATTGGCGGTTCTCCTCTATCAGAATTAAGTTGCTTTGCATGACCATTTTAGTCGCTTTTGCCAACTGAAGTAGGTGGACCTTTGTAGGTGTTGTAGGACTGTAGAATCGCTCAATAAGTTCCGAATTGATAAGAGTTAATTGACGATCAACTTCGAACTGATTCTGAGGCGTTTCTGGCACCCATAATGGTTCCTGTGCAGTGGTGGATTGAAGTGGTGGTGTGACGACCTCACTCAATTGAGTGTGCAACTTTTGCAATACCTGGTCTGGATTTAATGGAACGTATCCGGCAGCTTGAAAGCTACTTAGAATCGTCCGTTTTACCATAGTAATTTGGCGTGCGCGTATGTACATTGGTAGGAATTTGAGCTTGTCGACAGAGTTATGACCAGAACGAGTGAGCCACTCGACTTCCTTGGAATAGGTGCGTTTAAGGATCGAGAATACCACAACATCAAGAGGTTGTAATAGATGACTTGAATGCGGTGGCATGCAGAGAGTCACAATCTTGTTCTCTTTACAGTACAATTCGAACTGCAAGCTATGATGACTGCCATGACCATCCATCAATAGCATTCGATAGGCCCCTCGAGCTCTGTCAATCGTTCGTTGATTAAACAGTTTGATCCACTCTAAACCAAGTGCGTCATTCGTCCACCCATTATCACTTACTGCAATCGTCCAATCTGGAGGAAGTTCAGGTATTGCGTACCACTTCGATTGGTGTACCTTACCCTTAAAGATAACCATTGGAGATAGAGCCCATCCAGCAGCTGATATTGACTCGATTATAGTAACCCATTCTCGTGATCCAGGTTGCAAAAGGTATGGCCTTCCAACACGTTGTGACGCTGTTACCACTTTAAGTGAGGTTGCAGAGACGCCCATTTGGAATCCGGTTTCATCGAAATTGTAGATGTCTTCGTCTTGAATTCCCCACTTGTTTTTGGTGTTTTGGTAAAGGGAAAACCAGTTCCTTATCATAATCGGATTCTCACATAATGCTCTCTCATGATCGTATTTGCGAGTCCATTTGAGTTGTAATTTATGGCGTTTTATAAACTTATATGGCCAGTTCTTGCCCATGACGATATCTCCCCTCCCATCACCACTACCCCTGTTTTGTGCCAATATAAGAGCCATATCTCCTACCGAGCCAAGTCTAACTGGTAGACCACGTTCCTCCATATCAGCAATCCATTCAACAAGCCTCAATTCCTCCAATTGTGTCAATTTGTTGTTGTATTGTTGTGATTCGGATTTTGGCGCGACACCATCGAGCCTGCGTCGCAAAGTGGTCCTCGGAACATTGAACTCCACACAGGCTTGGCGTATACTTGATACATGGCCCAATTGATACTCACGTATCGCCAGAGCAATTCGGCCTTCTTTTTGACTGTTTTGAGCCATTATTGCAATAGTTGTGGTTGTACAAAGTTGGTTATTATGGGGTGCATGGATGACGCGTGGACCGGTTATGGGTGTGGGCCGGTTGTGGGTGGAAGAGGTTAGCACCAACTGTGCGTTGGTACTGATAAGTCTTTTAGTACTAAACTAACTTTTGTACTAACTATTTCCTGGTACAAGAGTTATGTGTTCACGTGATCTCAATCTGGTCTCGTGATTCTTCAAGCCTCGCTTACTGTGGATATTAGGTGGTCATCGCCATCAAAATAATGCTCCTCGTCGCAATAATTGTGGATAGTGGGCCAGGAGTCAACATTTGGATGGCACCATCTGAGGATGAATGTGACGACCTGTCGTTCTTACTAATCGGCCTTGGGCCCTGGTACAGGCCCGACTCTACGGTGACCCGACTCGGTAAAGGAACCGAACCGAGGATTGTAACTCTACGAGGCCTCGGCATACCTAGAGGACAACTATATACCTGTATTGTAAAGGCCCTTAGATAGTTTCCTTTTTATCTTTTTCTTCTCCTTCGTAGTAGACCTATGAAATCGATACTTTTAGTCTCTATTTATTAATGTACTACTATACACTCTTCTAAATCGAGCCTATATCGCTCGTGTTATTATAATAAATAATCTGTAATTATAATTATCTAGATAATATTAATAATACTATTAACTTTAAAAGAATAATCTTATTTATATATACTAGACTATATAGTAAGGTTTTTATTTTATATATAGAATAGTATCTATTTATTTTTACGATAGTTTTTATAAATATTATACTAAGTAATAGTAGGATAAGAAGAAAGAAAATATTAATTAGAAAAGCTTATTAGTTAGAGAAGTGTTCTAGGTTTAAGATAGCTCTATTTATTTACTAGTAAGATAAAATTATTACGTACTAGTTAATAGACTATAAGTCTTAGTAGCTAGTAATAGTAGAAATAGTATATATATATAAGAGGCTAGACCTCGAATAACTTAAAAGAAATAGTTTCTAAAATTTAATTAAGAAGTATATAGAGAGCTTATATAAGCGTAGCTTCTATAAGGTCTTATATATATAAGAAGAGGTAACTAGAACCTTCTAAAAGTAATAGAATAGAGTAGCGTCGAACTAAATTGAATTCTACTTATAGCTAGTACTTAGCGAGAGTCTATACTTAGTAAGAGCTTTTAGTCTAAGTATACCCTAGGGTTCTAACTCTTATATTACCTCTCTTCTTCCCTTCGCTTTTATCTAGTCGTATACTTCTTTTATTTAACTAGGGCGGTAGTACTCTCTATTACTAATTCTAGCTTCTAAGTTAAATGTTTATAACCGACCTACTTAACTAGATACTTCTATCGATTATCTCTTTTAGAAGCTTTCTTCTACTTAAGTATACGCTTTACCTTATACTCTTCTATATTATCGACGAGTATTATAGAAGGCTAGCTTTCTTTAATAACCTATCCTAGTAGTAGCGTCGCGTATACGAGTTATAGAAGTCTAGTATAAAATATATTATATATACTTAGTAGTATATTTAGACGGTAGCTATAAGATCTAACGACCTCTATAACTATAAACTTCGTATACCTAGTATCTAGCTTCTTATAGGGCCTGTCTATTTTAATATTCTCTAGACTAAGCTATATCTTATTCTCTACCTAGTAGTTAGGTGTCTAGTCGCGCTTTTAATTAGTCGTCTACTTCTAGACTTCTTAGGCCGCTACTATTACCGCTTACGCCTACTCTCTTACCTCTTTTAGTTTTCGTACTATTTAGTTAGCTTTAGCGATTAGAGAGTCTCTATTATCTACCTCTAATAATTTAATATCTTTAAGTAGACTCTAATACTATCTATAAGATAGAAAGAGTAGGCTTATATCTATAGATATTAAGTCTCGTTTATATATTCTAGATATAGCTAGTAGTAACTATTTAAGCTAGTCCTTCTAGGCTTAGTCTATAAACTAGCGTAAGACTATTTTAACTACTTCGTTTATTCGTTTAGTAGTACTATTAGTCTCTAGCGAGAAGATAGTAGATAACCTACACTTAATTTATAGTAGCTTATATACTCTCTTTTATAGGGCGCTTATAAACTATATACCTTTATTAGAGACAATTACTAAAAGTAGAAAGTAGTAGAGTAGATATTATCGTAGAAACTATTTAGCTACTATTTTAGCTTTAATATCTTCTAGGTTATCTACTATTACCTCTTTACTTAACTAATTTATAACTATAATTATATTTCGATAGTCTTTAGAGACTAGTAAATCTATAATAAAGTCTATAGATATTTTAGACTATATTCGATCTAGTATAGATAGTAGCTTTAAGAATCTCTATTAGCGAGACCTCTATATCTTATTTCTCTTATAACGATTATAATTCTATATAAACGTACGAATATTAGTTACTATTTCTAACTAGAAGAATAAGCGAGCTACTAGTATATATATAACCTCCCTACCTAGGTACTTATAAAGCGTTATATCGTAGGTTACTTAAATTAGGCGAGCTCTTAGGTTAAGACTATTAGAGACTTATTTTCGTTCCTAGAATAGTAGGTAACCTTATTCTAAAGTTACGTACTTAGATATAGACACTTTTAAGCTAAGCTCTATAGAAAACCTTCTAGCGCTAGCCTTTATAGTACCTAGGGCCTTATTATACTTAGAGTCGTTTACTATAGCCTATTCTTAGTCTATAAGCTCGTCTAGTAGTTCTTCTATTATATAGTCCTATAGACTAGTAGAGCTAGCCCTAATAGACGAAACGCGAACTATAGAGCTTACTACTAGTATTATAGGCTTTAGTAGCTATATATTATAGTTCGCTAGTCGCTTATTAGACTCGTTCTAAGGTATATCCTAGTCTCGTCTTAATAGGGCGTTCGCGCGTTTATTTTCCTTACTAGAGACGTGTATAA
>MU252089.1:0-10336 GCA_019669835.1 Amylocarpus encephaloides
TAATAATACTATTAAATATTCTTTTATATATCTTTCTAGTAGTAGTATATAACTAGTATTTTATAGGTTTTCTAACGTTCTAGGTAAGTAGTAGACACTTAGTTATAAGTCTTACGAATTATATATATACGTAAGTTCTAGAAGTTAAAAACTATAAGATAGTCGTAGTATAGTAATAGTCTATTTTCTAGAGTAAAGAAACTCTCTACGTTAGCTTCTACTTATTAGCGAATAGCTATAAGTAACTTAAAGATACGATTAGTAGTTAGGATTTAATTAATTATTAACGTTCTAGAGGAAAGAGAGGTTATATCTAAGAAGTTAATTAGAGTCTAGCTAGTAGAAGTAGAGTTAAGACGTAAAATTAGAGGATTAATCTAGTTATTTTAAAGTAGTTAACGTAGCTAGTTAGTCTTCTTTACTAAATCCTAGGCCTCTATTTCCTCTATTTATCTTATTAGAGTATTTATATATATATTCTCTTTAGTAGAACGATATTTAATAATAAAGTAGTATTCTACTAAAGCTTCTACCTAGTAAGCTTAGCGCGCGTTTAGGTTCTTTAAGATTATAAAGTACTTAAGAGTCTTATAGTCTATATAAATCTAAATACGCTAGACTATATACTCGAGCTCTAGTCTCTATTTCTTTAAGAATTTAATAATAGCTAGTATTTTCTTATTATAGATTTTATAATTATACTTAGCTAGAGCTATAGTCTTCGAAAAGTAGACTATAGGTAACTAGTACTTACTATACTTCTATAAGAAAATTCCTATAATTACTCTATTTAAAGCGTTAGTCTCTAGTATACTTTCTAGCTCTAAGTTATAGTACTAGAGTAAGAGCGCGAAAGTAAGAGTATCTTTTAGAGTCTAGAATACGTAGTAATAGTAGTTATTAAAATTAAATAATATACTATTATAAGTAAGAGCTATTAGAGGCTTTATAATTACTTTATAATTTCTAATAAATCGTCTATAGAAGTTATAGAAGCCTAGAAATAATTATATACTCTTTACTATAGAAGGTACTTACTAGTTTTATATAATAGTAACCTTTTCTAGGTTTATAGAAATACTATTAGTTAAGAAAATAAAGCTAAGATATTTTATCTATATAATACTAAATTTATACTTCTTAATATTAGCTTATAAACTCGTATTATATAGTCTTTATAATACTAGCTTAACGTATATCTTATATTCTAGAGGATCGTCTAAATAGATAAGAATATTATTAAGGTAGATAGTATAGAAGTCGTCTAGATAGTTAAATAGAACGTTATTTATATACCTCTAGTACGTAGTAGATCTATTTATAAGTTCGAACGAAAGAACCTTATATTTATAGGTACTATATCTTATATAGAAGGTTATTAACTCCTTTAAGTTAGAGTCTATTTATATCTAGTAGAATACCTAGTAAATATTAAGTTTTATAAAGATCTTAGCCCTAGAAATTTATACTAGAGTCTTATCTATTAAGAGTAGAAGGTATTAGTTCTTACGACTTAAAGTGTTAAGCTTATAGTAGTTAATATAAAATCGTAAGCTACTATTTAGTTTCTTAATAAAGAGTATAGGAGTAGTAAAGAGTATCTAGCTTACCTTAATAAATCTCTTATCTAGGTTTTTAAGTAGATACTATTTTATTACTTTAAGCTCTTATACACTTATTTTATATAGTAGACTATATAAAAGCTACTTTTCGTCGACTTCTAAAGCGATTTTATAGTTATATAAGCGATATAGTAGAAGCTAGTCTTAGACTAACTTAGAAAATATATCTAGAAACTATAAATAGGTCTTTAATACCTAGTATAGGTCTTCCTAGCCTACTATTTCTAGAGAGGCCGAGTTTTAGTTAAGAATACGATCTATCTTATATAGACTTATAGAGAAGAGCTTATTATTAGTCTATTAACTATTTAGATATATAATATAACTAGAAATTAGAGAAATATCTAGAGTAGTAGCTAAATATAGTTAGAGCTTCTATAGTAGCTTAGGCGAGCGTAAGAGAGCTAGATCCTAAGCTTATTACTTATCTTAGAGTCTATTATTTATCTAGTATAGAGATTTTTGAAGCTCTAACTTATAAGTTATACGTCTTTAAAACTACGACTTAAAGTAGCGGAGTTACTTTATTAGAAGTATTACCTCTTCTATAATAACTTCTAACTATTTATTTAATAGTAGAGACGAAGATAAAGTAGATAAAGTAGACGAAGTAAATAAAGTAGACGAAGATAATCGACTAATTATAGTACTTATAACTCGTTCGTCTTATTATTACTTCTCTTCTTTTAATATTACTTTATCTCTTCTAACTATATTAGCTTAGTAGAAAGGTACTAGTCGTTTTAGTATAACTACTACTTATAGAATAATTATCTTATTCTATAGTTAGAGAGTTATTATATAGTACTCTAGGGGCTAAGTTAAGCGTCTAGCTTAATAATCGAGTATAATTCTAAAGTACTTAAGCTATTTTCGTTCTAGGATTACTTAGTAAGAGCCTAAGAGAGTAATTATAAATAGTAGTATAAGGGTTAGGACCCTAGGGTGTGCTCGGGCTAAAAGCTCTCGCTAAGCACAGACTCTCGCTAAGTACTAGCCACGAGTGAAATTCGATTCAGTTCGACGCCACTCTATCCTATTACTTCTAGAAGGTTCTAGTTACCTCTTCTTATGTATATAAGACCCTGTAGGAGCTGTGCTTTTACGAGCTCTCTACGTACTTCTTAATTAAATTTCAGAAACCATTCCTTTTAAGTTATTCGAGGTCTGGCCTCTCACAGTAGAAGTGCGTCACTCTCATCTATCACTTATAGACTAGAGTTATATGTACACGATATACGTATAAGTAGATATACGCTACACGTACACGTATACACACACGTACACGTACACGTACACGTACACGTACACGTACACGCACACGTACACGCACACGTACACGTACACGTACACGTATACGTATACGTATAAGTAAGTACTATAAGTAACAACGAGTAAGCCTACGACTCCTAGTAGCTAGGTAGTATAGTAAATAAAGTACAACCCTCCGCTATACCGGATTAGCTAATAGCCTTTATATAGAGTCAACAAGAAACGAATACGCGGTTAGAATAAGAGATCACTTAATTATAGGTAGTACTTAATAGTACGCGAACCTCAGAATACTAGGAGCTATATACACCTAAAACAGGCCCTACTATAGACCTAGAAGACCTAATCCGGAAGCTAAAACACTCACTCCCTCACCCTAATTAGTTTACGGGCGAAAATAAGTCGCTATACCCTCAATTTAAAGGTATCCTAGAAGCTAAGCTTAAAATTAACGCTAGAGCTATCGGGACTAAAAAGGAGCGTATTTAGTACGCTTTCGGACGACTTACAGGGAAAGCGGCAGGGCGTATATACCCTTAGATTAGCGCCGTCAAAACAACCTAGGCTTTTATACTTGAAGAGTTTCTAAAGTAGCTGAACCTTGCCTTTACTAACCTATAGAAGGAGAATAAGGCGCTCTCAAAAGTTAATATAATACGCTAGGGTAATAGAGACTTCTAGGACTTCTTACAAGAGTTTAAATAGACTCTCCTAGAAGCCCAGGGTTGGAAATGAGACGATTAGGTACGTAAAGGCTACCTAAGAGCCGCTATTAATCGCGAGCTTCGAGGGCACCTAATTACCTAGGAGGAGCCTACCTTATATTTAGACTATGTGGCTCTATTACGCCGCATTTCCGACAACCTACAAGAAGTGAAGGCATAGGACTCCCGGCGAAAGTAAGTACGCCCAGGCGGCTATTCGAAGCCGTATAACTCACAAACCTCTACTAATATAATAGAATAAGAGCCTACGCCAGTCATAGTAGTAGTCGCTAAAAGAGGCCCTCCTAGCCAGTCACAAGAGTAGCGCGCTACTAGCGCTACCCTAGCCAAAAGGTAGAAGAGACGCGAGAAAGGCGCTTACGTACACTACGGGAGTATGTACTACTAGGTGTTAGACTACTATTTTAAACTAGCTGGCCTACCTAGACGCTAAGGCTTTTAGGACGCTAAGCTAGAGAGTCGTTCACGTAAGCCGTAAGTCTCTGCTTCTTCAAAGAATAAAGCCTCTACTACTAGCGCTAAGGCTATAGAGTCACAAGTGAAAGAAGTAGAAGAATGGGAAACGGACTCCGATTTGGGAAAAGAGTAACCTCTGGTCAAAGTCGCGCCCAGGGGTTGTATAGGGAGTTATGTAGGGTATGAAGTCGTTTTAAAAGCTCTATAGATGGCGAGCTATTTATTATATCGGTATTAGTAAATGATATTTCATTTGTAAATATACTAATTAACACTAGCTGCCTTTCTTATAGACTATGCGACTCCCGCTTCGCTCAGAATAATAACCTAATACGCCTACCTATTACGCCACGAGGGGTTATAGGGTTTGACGGAAAAGTCTCTTCGACCGTAAATAAGGTTACGGTTATTACGCTTAACCTAGATAGATATAGAGAGTCTAGGGTTTTCTTATATATCCTACCTATAGGGCACTACGATATAATCCTAGGAATACTATAGATTACGGCTTAAGACGCTAGGATTAATAGATCACGTTTAGAAATGAAAATCGGAATTATAGGTACTACTATACGTAGTAAAGAGGCATTTTTCAGGCTATAAGCGAATGTAGCTGTATAGGTGTTAGCTACGGCACTCTATTACTAGTAGAAGAGCTAGTAGAAGCGAAAGGGCATACAAGTGTTTTCGGCTAGTATGACTGATATTACGAAGGCGCTAGCTGTAAAGTAGCGTACGGATCTAGCGACTAAGCTACTAAGTCACTACCACGAGTTCCTAAGTATCTTCGACTACTAGGTAGTAGAACGACTACTACTACTACGCGGGCTAGGTACCGACCATACTATTGAACTTGAAACCATAAATGGTTAGTAGCCTAAGGTCCTATAGGGGCTATTATATAGTATGTCGCGGGACGAGCTCCTAGTACTTCGGAAGACCCTGACGGACCTGCTTGACAAAGGGTTTATACGCGTTAGTAATTCGCTAGTAGTAGCCCTAGTACTATTTGTTAAAAAGCTAGGGGGAGGCTTACGCTTCTGTGTCGATTACCGCGGCTTAAATCGTATTATAAAGAAGGACCGCTACCCCTTACCGCTTATTTATGAGACCCTACGGAACATTAGTAAAGTACGATAGTTTACTAAACTCGATATAATCGCCGCTTTTCATAAGATACGGATCGCGGAAGGCGATGAATGAAAGACTACTTTCCGGACGCGCTATAGCTTATACGAATGAATGGTCACCTCATTTAGCTTAGTAAATACACCTAGCACTTTTTAGAAGTATATTAACTAGACCCTACGCGACTACCTAGACGAATTCTACTCTACTTACATAGACGACATTTTAATATATTCGTCTAGGAGTAGGAACTAGTACCGTAAGCACGTATGTTAAGTACTATAGCGACTCTAGGACGCTAGCTTATAAATCGACATCGACAAATACGAATTTAAAGTATAAGAGACTAAGTACTTAGGGTTTATTATCGAAGCTAGAAAAGGACTCAAAATGGACCTAGAAAAGGTCAAGGCTATTACTAGCTGAGAGGCACCCACTTTAGTCAAAGGCGTACGTGGCTTCCTAGGGTTCGCCAACTTTTATAGGCGCTTTATTAAAGGGTTTTCAGATCTAGTAAGGCCACTTATAGAGCTTACGCATAAAGACCGAAAATTCGTATAAAACGATAGAGTAGACGTAGCCTTTTATAAGCTAAAGGATATATTCACTTCAGCCCCTATACTAGCCTAATTCGACTATAACAAGCCTACACGTATTAAAACCGACTCCTCTAGGTAGTATATAGGGGGTACGCTACAGTAGTTAAGCGATAAAGGCTTATGAGTGCCCTACGCCTTCTTTTTAAAGAAGAATAACCTAGCGGAATATAACTATGAGATTTACGACAAGGAGATGCTAGCTATTATATACTATCTAGAAGAATAGGACGCCGAATTACGTGGTATTAAGCGGTTTAACATATGTATAAACTATAAGAATCTAAAGTACTTTATAACCGTCTAAAAGCTTACGAAGCGTTAGATACACTAGTCCTTAATTCTCTCTAGGTATAACTTTCATATTATATACGTCCCTAGTAAGAAAAATGAACGCGCGGACGCCCTATTAAGGCGGGACCAGGATATGCCTCAGAACGGGTCTAATAAGCGACTAGCGGACCGTAATATATAGCTACTAAAGCCCGAAATGCTAGTAGTAAGCCCTATAGTTCGCGTTTCGCCTATTAGGGCTAGCCCTACTAGCCTACGAGACCATATAACAGGAGAACTACTAGACGAGCTTATAGACTAGGATCAGGCTGTAGTAAACGACCCTGAGTATAATAAGGCCCTGAGCGCTACAAAGGCTAGCGCTAGGAGGTTTCCTACAGAGCTTAGCTTAAAAGTGTCTATATCTAAGTACGTAATATTAGAATAAGGTTACCTACTATTCCGGGGACGAAAATGGGTCCCTAATAGCCTTAACCTAAGGGCTCGCCTAATTTAAGCAACCCACGATATAGCGCTTCACGGGCACCTAGGTAGGGAGGTTACATATACACTAGTAGCTCGCTTATTCTTCTAGCTAGGAATGGTAACTGATATCCGTACGTTTATATAGAATTACGACAGTTACGGGAGGAATAAGATATGAAGGTCTTACCGACAGGGATTCTTAAAGCCACTACCTATACTAGATCGAATATAGTCCGAAATATCTATAGACTTTATTACGGATTTACTAGTCTCTAAAGGCTGCCGAAATATGATTATGGTCACGGATCGGTTAAGTAAAGGGGTAATAGTAGATAGCCTAGAAGATATTAAAGCTAAAACAGTAGTAAAATAGTTCCTACGACGATATCTACCCTACCACTTCCTGCCTTCAGTAATTGTCTCCGATAGAGGTATATAGTTTACAAGCGCCCTATAGAAGAGGGTATGTGAGCTACTACGAATTAAGCGTAGGTTGTCTACTACCTTCTCGTCAGAGACTAATAGTACTACCGAACGAATAAACGAAGTAGTTAAAACAGTCTTACGCTAGTTTATAGACTGGGCCTAAGAGGACTAGCTTAAATAGTTGCCGCTAGCTGTATCTAGAATATGTGAACGGGACTTAACATCTATAGGCACAAGCCTATTCTTCCTGTCCCACGGATGGTATTAGAGCCTACTTAAAGACATCGAATTATCAGAGGCAGATAATAGAGACTCCCTAATCGCTAAAGCTGACCGAATTATACGGAAACTAAAAGAGGTAAGAGAGTAGGCGTAAGCGGTAATGGCGGCGGCCTAAGAAGCCTAGGAGTAGGCGACTAATCGGAAGCGCGACCAGGCACCTAACTACTAGGTAGGGGATAAGGTATGACTTAGTCTAGAGAATATTAAAACAGACAGGCCCTGTAAGAAGCTGAATACTAGGTATACGAAGTTTATAGTTACAGAGGTCGTTAGATCTTATAGCTACCGCCTAAATACACCGCCAGGTATATATAATATATTTTATACTAGACTCCTACGACCCGTATACGCGACGCCGCTACTAGGATAGGTTATCGAAGAAAGCCAGCCTCCTGTAATACTCGTCGATAACATAGAAGAGTACGAGGTGGAGCGTATACTTAAGTAGAAGAAAGCTCCTGGAAGGGGTAATCGACAGAAGTACCTAGTTAAGTAGGTCGGTTATAAACATCTAACTTAGGAGCCAGAATCGGTAATAGAGGGTACTACCGCCCTAGTTAAATGGAAGGAGTATACGGCTAGGCAAAAGCGAAGGGAAGAAGGGGGGTAATGTAAGGGTTAGGACCCTAGGGTGTGCTCGGGCTAAAAGCTCTCGCTAAGTACAGACTCTCGCTAAGTACTAGCCACGAGTAGAATTCGATTCAGTTCGACGCCACTCTATCCTATTACTTCTAGAAGGTTCTAGTTGCCTCTTCTTATGTATATAAGACCCTGTAGGAGCTGCGCTTTTACGAGCTCTCTACGTACTTCTTAATTAAATTTCAGAAACTATTCCTTTTAAGTTATTCGAGGTCTAGCCTCTCATAAGTAGGTTTAATTATCGTCGTCTATTAATTATAAGATATAGACGAAGAACGTGAGAGATACTTACTCTACTTTATCTATTATATTCTAAGATAGAGACAGGGCGTAGTAGTTATTAAGCTTTAATTTCTAGAAATTTAGTCTAGTTAACTACTATAGTTTAGTTAATAAATACGAATCTATTTACTTTAGAGTTAATAAGTACTTATAAAGAAAGTATATATCTATTTATAGATAAGTTATATAAAATAGTTATATACTTTCTATTTATTAACTACTATAGATCTAGCTTAGCTAAATTAACTAACTCGTCTAAGGAGAAGTCTTCTCTTAGACGCTTCTATTTCTTAATAGCTTATTATCTTCTTCTAACTCGCTTTCTTTCTTCTATTCTATAATCTTATTAAGGTCTATATCTCGCTTAGAGTAAGAGTATTTAAAGTATATATAATCTAATTTTTTATAATTATAGTAAGTAATATTAGACGAAGAGACTATAGTCTTACGTCTTTTAATAATTTACTTTATAGAAGTTAAGTAATAAGATAAGAGGGGTGTAGTACTAGTCTTATCTTATAGCGAAGTCGAAAGTAAGAGAGAGGTAATAGAACGTCTAAGCTTAGTACGACTCTTAGTTTCGATTATAGCCTAGGCTCTTACTTTATCTTACTTAAGTCTTATATTAGTTCTAGAAGTAAGGTTAGCGAAGTTATTAAAGTCTCTTATCTTTTAGACCTCGATATATATTTCGTTCTATAGAAGCTTAGTAAGCTTATTATATAGGTTATCCTTCTACTTTAATTTAGTAATCCTACCTTAGATAGCGTACTATAAGAACTTAAGCTTAAAGTCGAAGAATAAGTCGTCTAATTCTATTCTAAGATATTTATATTTATATCTTATATTAGCTTTCTCGTATAGGTTTTAAAGGCTAGTAACTAGGTATTTAACTATAGATTTCTAATTTAGAAAGACGTCTTCTAGATTATCTTCTACTACTATAGCTATCTTAAGTAAGATAGCTACCTTACTAGTTATATAAGTAAACATATATATTTTCTTATCTAAATCGCTAGTAAAGTAGTTCGAGTTTACTACTAGTTTACTTCTAAGTAGAAGTTACTACTAAAGTAAGTATTATAAAGTTAAAGAAACTAGAGGCTAAGTATATATAGTACGTAGTATATACGTACTAGTATCTTATATTTAAGCTTTCGTTCCTCTAAAACTCTCTTCTCTTCTTACTTTACTATTCGCTTAATATAGTAGTTTTTATTTAACTCTATATTTATTATAGTAAGTAGTAGTTTACTTTATATAGTTATATTATAATAAAGTTATCTCTTCGCTTAAAAAGACCTACTATAATATCCTACTTTATTTATTTATTTATTTTTATCTTTTTTTACGTTATATATTACTAAACGTAGTATACGTTATATGTTCTTAAACGATAGCTATATAAACCTCTCTCTTAAACGCTTATAAAAGACGTTATAGAGGTAGAGGTTAAGATAGAGTCTTCTCTACTTATACGCCTATATAAACTATTAGAGCCTTAATTACTATCTAGCTAATAGATAATAAATATCTTCTTAAAGAATAATTCTAGAATAAGTAACATAGCGAAAGCTCTCTTCTCTTACTACTACTAATTACTTCTATATAGTATAATTAGATTATAACGAGACTTAACTCTCTTAGCTAGAATAATACTTAACTATATATAGCTATCTAGATATATAATACTATTTCTACTATTAAGAAAGATAGAGTAATTACTATTTATATACGTTAGTAGAATATCTTAAGAAGTTCTCTATATATCTCTATAGACTAGAACTATTAATCTAGATCTCTACGACGAGCTAGAGTAAGCTCTCTCTTAAGCTCTACTATTTAAAACGCGAGACTTAGTACTAAGGCTAAGAACGTACTCTAATTAAATAATAGAAATAACTCTTTCTTACTTTAGTAGTAACTTCTACTTAGAAGTAAACTAGTAGTAAACTTAGGCTACTTTACTAGCGATTTAGATAAGAAAATATATATGTTTACTTATATAACTAGTAAGATAGCTATCTTACTTAAGATAGCTATAATAGTAGAATATAATCTAGAAGACGTCTTTCTAGATTAGAAATCTATAATTAAATACCTAGTTACTAGTCTCTAGAACCTATATAAGAAAGCTAATATAAGATAT
>MU252090.1:0-10315 GCA_019669835.1 Amylocarpus encephaloides
AAGACCTACACTAGCTACTAAAGACCTATTTATAGTTTATAGACGTGTTTTCTAAGTTAGCCTTAGACTAGCTTCCGTTATATCGCTCGTACGACTACAAAATCGCTCTAGAAGCCGACGAAAAGTAGCTTTTATATAGTCCGCTATATAAAATAAGTGTATAAGAGCTCGAAGCGATAAAATAGTACCTACTTAAAAACCTAGACAAGGGATTTATTAAGGTAAGCTAGACACCCTTCGCTACTTCTATACTCTTTATTAAGAAACCGAATAGTAGCTTACGATTCTATATTAACTACTATAAGCTTAACGCTTTAAGCCGTAAGAACCGATACCTTCTACTCTTAATAGATAAGACTCTAGTACGAATTTCTAGGGCTAAGATCTTTATAAAACTCGACATTCGCTAGGCATTCTACTAGATACGAATAAACCCTAACTCGAAGGAGTTAACGACCTTCTATATAAGATATAACGCCTATAAATGTAAGGTTCTTCTATTCGAACTTACGAATGAGCCTACTATATACTAGAGGTATATAAATGACGTTCTATTCGACTACCTAGACGACTTCTATACTACCTACCTTAATAATATTCTTATCTATTCGGACGATCCTCTAGAACACGAAATGTACGTTAAGCTAGTACTATAAAGACTACGTGACGCGGGTTTATAGGCTGATATTAAGAAGTATAAATTTAGTGTTATATAGATAAAATACCTTAGCTTTATTATCTTAACTAATAGTATTTCTATAAACCCGGAAAAGGTTACTATTATATAAAACTAGTAAGTACCTTCTATAGTAAAGAGTATACAATCGTTCCTAGGCTTCTATAACTTCTATAGACGATTTATTAGGAATTATAGAGTGATCGTAAAGCCTCTAACGGCCCTTACTTATAATAGCGTACTATTTAATTTTAATAACCACTGTTATCACGTATTCTAGACTCTAAAAGATGCTCTTACTTCCGCGCCCTTACTCTAGTACTATAACTCAGAGCTAGAAAGTATACTAGAGACCGACGCTTTAGACAGGGTAATTATAGGAATTTTCTCACAGAAGTATAGCGAGCACTAGTTACCTATAGCCTACTTTTCGAAGACTATAGCCCTAGCTAAGTATAATTACGAAATCTACGACAAGGAAATACTAGCTATTATTAAATCCTTAAAGAAATAAAGGCCGGAGCTCGAGCGTATAGCCTAGGGTATCTAGATTTACATAGACTATAAGGCTCTTAAGTACTTTATAACCTCGAAGAACCTAAACGCGTACTAAGCTCGCTAGGTAGAAGCTTTAGCGGAATACTACTTTATTATTAAATATCGCCCTACTAAAGAGAACACACGTACGGATGTCTTAACGAGACGAATAGAGGAAATAGAGGCCTAGGATTTAGTAAAGAAGGCTGACCGGCTACGTTAACTACTCTGAAATAACTAGATTAATCCCCTGATTTTACGCCTCGACTCTACTTCTACTAGCTAGGCTCTAATTAACTCCTTAGACATAACCTCTCTTTCCTCTAGAACGTCGATAATTAACTAAATCCTAACTACTAACCGTACCTCTAAGTCACTTACAGCTATTTACTAACAAGTAGAAGCTAACGTAGAGAGTCTCTTTATCTTAGAAAATAGACTATTACTATACTACGACCGTCTTATAGTTTCTAACTTCTAGAACTTACGTACGTACTTAATCTGTGAGACTTATAACTAAGTGTCTACCGCTTACCTAGGACGTTAGAAAACTCATAAAATGCTAGTCGTACGCTACTACTAGAAAGGTATGTAGAAGGACATTTAATAGTATTATTAGAACTATTATAACTACCGCCGCTTAAGTAGCCCACGGGACAAGACGCCTAGACTACTTTAATCACTCCCTGTTCTAGACCGCCTCTAGTAGTATATTATAATAGACCTTTATAGCTTTTTAAAGGATAAGTTAGAGTATGATAACGTGTTTATAGTAGTCGACCGACTCTTAAAACAGGCTATATCTGTCTCTTATTATAAGATAGTTATAGTAGAGGATATAATAAGACTCTATATTTACTACGTATATCGCTACTATAGTACTACTAAGTTAATTGTTTTAGACCGTGGACCTTAGTTTATCTTAGCCTTCTAGAAAGAGTTTAACTATATACTTAGAACTTAGCTAAGACTTTCTACTACCTACTACCTATAGATAGACGAATAGACCGAAATAATAAACTAGTACCTAGAACAAAGGCTACGCTCATTTATTAGCTACTACTAAGACAATTAGATAGAGCTACTATCTATGATAGACTATGTCTAGCTCACGCTACTATATAACTCGCTTAGCTAAATGAGTCTATTCGAAGTACTATATAGATACCTGGCTCGTACTTCTTTTAACTAGGATACACCTATTACAGCCCCGTTCGACCGAATAAGCGTAGAGAAGGTAAGAGCGCTTACTAATCGTATAAAGGATATATAGGAGGCTACGAAACGAGGGCTCTCTTTAACTCACGAGTATATAAAAGCCTCCGCTAATAAGTACTATCGCCTAGTAGATTTTAGAGTAGGAGACTTTGTCTAGCTTACTAAGAAACACTTACGTATAGAGAGGCCTAGCCGTAAGCTCGACTTTTTAGAGGCTAGCCTATATAAGATTATCTAGTAAGTAGGTAACACTTTTAAGCTTTAACTATCTAATTTAATAAAAATCTATCTAGTCTTCTCCTCTAATAGATTACGTAAGGCTTCTTAGAATCCTTTACTAGGCTAAAGTAATCTAGAGCTACCGCCTATTAATATCACAGGCGACGATAAGTAGGAAATTTAAGAAATCCTTATAAGTAAAGGACGACAATACCTCTACTACCGTGTTAAATAGCTAAACCGAGACGAAGACCTATAGTAGTATCCTACGTCTAACTATAAATACGCCCCTCACAAAGTGAGAGACTTCCACCTAGCTAACCTAACTCGACCTAGCCCGCTAGCTCGCTTATACGACTAGTTAAATACTTAAGAAGGTAGAAGAGACGATTATAATAATTTAGATAGTAACCTAATTATAGATACTCGGTCGAGGACGACCTTCTTTAAAAGAGGGGGTACTATTACGGAGTTAGAGGAACTAGGGGCCGAGCACGTATAGTACGTGACACGTACGTACTAGTATCTTATATTTAAGCTTCCGTTCCTCTAGAACTCTCTTCTCTCCTCACTTTATTATTCGCTTAATATAGTAGTTTCTGTTTAACTTCGTATTTATCACAGTAAGTAGTAGTTTACTTTACACGGTTACACCTAGTGTTAGATACGTTAGCTTAGGGAGGGAGGTAATACTCTTTCACTTACATCGTAGTAGTAAAGCTTACTAGAAACGCTATTCTATTCTCGGGCACTTTAGCTAAATATACTTAGTATATTAGACTAAATGTATAGACTATAGGACTAGTTAGAGGAGAGTCTCTAACGCGAGACTAGTTAAACGTACGAGCGAATAAGAGGATTATTATTACCGAAACCTAAGCTCGGGTTATAATAGTATAGGAAAGAAGAAAGGTAAACACGAGGCTAATAATTAAGGCGCTAGTTAGGCTCTATCTAAAGAAGGGTGGCGAGTTAGTAGTATTCTCTCGCGGAACATCTAGAATAGTAGTTAGCTATAAGAGTATATATCGAGCTACTCTAAAGGGGTAGTACTTAAATAGATAGAAGCTATAGTATAAATAAGAGAGGTAGTACGTAGATGAGTAGAAGCCGTCGCCTATAGAAGGGGGTGTTCTAGTAAGTAGGTTATTAAAAGATCTCTCTACGAAGATACTTTAGAGGTAAAGAGAAGGGAGCGACGTTTTACGTAGATGTTCTAAGTCCTATTTAGTAGATATATCACGTGGTCGTATAGAGTACCTAGGCTCGGATAGTAATAAAGTTAATATCAGCCCCCGATTCCACGTAAAGAATCCTACCCGCGGCTCTTAAAACATATTAACCTTACGAAGCGGCCCTTAGTATAGCTAGCTAACTAATATAAAGAATCTTACCCGCTACTCTTAAAATATATTAACCTTACGAAGCGGCCTTAGTATAGCTAGCTAACTAATATAAAGAATCCTACTCGCGGCTCTTAAAACATATTAACCTCACGAAGCGGCCTTAGTATAGCTAGCTAACTAATATAAAGAATCCTACCTACTACTCTTAAAACATATTAACCTTACGAAGCGGCCTTAGTATAGCTAGCTAACTAATATAAAGAATCCTACCTACTACTCTTAAAGTATATTAACCTTACGAAGCGGCCTTAGTATAGCTAGCTAACTAATATAAAGAATCCCACCCGCTACTCTAGAAGTAAATTAGCGTCACAGAGCGGCCCTAAGTATAGCTAGCTAACTAATAGAAAGAATCCTACCCGCTACTCTAAAAGTATATTAGTGTCACAGAGCGGCCCTAAGTATAGCTAGCTAACTAATAGAAAGAATCCTACCTACTACTCTAGAAGTATATTATCGTTAAGAAGCTACCCTAAGTCTTACGGCCCCTACTCTATAGATATTAGTAGGTCTACGTTAAAGAAGCGGTTTAAGACTAAAGCTAGAAAAATAATAGGTAAGAGGAGACCGAGGGGAGTATTAGTTAGTAGGAAAAGGTGTGGGCCGGGCCGGCCTCGTGTAATATACGACGTGAAGTGTTAGTTCCCTACCTCTCTAGCCGGCTATAGGCACGTGATCGATTAACTTCTATAGCCTCCCCTTTTTACGGTTTATAGTAAGGATCGTAGGTAGTTTAGCCTATACTATAATCCTTCTCGCGAGACTAGGTCTTAACCTAGTACGACCACCTTATAGTAATAGAATACTAACTCGCGCCTATCGTATAATATAAACTAAGTAACCCTACTATAAAGAAAGGCTATACTAGGAACAAGCATCTAATCCTCTTTCTTAAGACATACGAAGATCGTAAAATAATAGCTAGTATAGGATAAATATATAATAGCCTTCTTATCCTTAATTAGATCTATCTATCTACATTTATAACGCCTCTATACTCTTCTCTCCTCCCTAAGTATTTCTTTATTTAAGACGCTACTTTATCTTTATAAGCTATTAATATCCTTACCTAACCTTCTTTACTTATTCCTTAGACATCCCTCTCGCTACTCGGTTTATATCCTACTTCCTCTTACTATAATATAACTTACTATAAGGCCACCTTAGTATCGATCGAATCCTTAAGCTAACTCGCTTAATAGACTCTCGCGCTCGTAGCTACGACTCTTTCTACCGTACTCTATACTCTATTAAAGGTCCGCGATAGAGAAGCTACTATAGTCTAGGAAGTAGCCTAGGCTACGATAGCCTTAGATCATTTAGAGTTAGCCTATTAACCACTTAGCCTAGCTCCCGATACCGCGGCCTTCCTTACTAAGTACTAAACCTACTTTAACGCTACTAGCGACATGATCGGGCTATAGAAGTCTACCTAGGTAAGTACTACCGGCTAGTACTTCTAAGAGGCCTCGTACTTAAGCGTGAACCGAGCCGCTGTCGTCTCTATCCCTTTATTATCTAGGGCCCCTCTCCCTAGCCTCTCTCTTAGCTAGGTGTCTAGTCTTCTCGACTCTATTCTTACTACTTTAAATATTACTTATAGCGATAAGTCTTAGGATATAGTCTTTAGTAGACTTAAGATAAACGTGAGCGGGGCTATCTTAGAGATTATTACTACTAAGGGTACCGTCCCCTTCACACTTATAGCTAGGATAGTTATAGATACCTATAAGGCCTCGATTAATCCTAGTACTAACGTAGTACGAGTAGTTACCGCCTAAGGGTAGAACGATAGTACGCTTCTAATAGTAGTCTATCTCTACTCTAAAGAGGTCGAGCTATTAGCGGTTTAAAATTTCTATATTAGAAAGGAGTTAGATAGAATAATAGCTCGTAGTACTATTAGTAAGAGAGAGTTTAGTCTCTTTAGGACGCTATATAAATTAGTTAATATCCCTCTACTATATTAGATATAATTATAGTAGTATTTCTAACTAATACTTTCGACTAACCTCTAGCTAGCGCTCGGCTAGTAGGTATGCCCGGGCTGTTTTTAAGAGTCTCCTACCCCTTCTACTCCCTAGCCGTTAAACCGTAGATCTACTTATTTTCTTATCTATACTACTTCTCTACTAGTATACTACTCTACTCTCTTTCCTCTTCCTCTTTTATAAGATATATACTCTATATAATAGCGTCTCTTATAATTTAATCTATTCTATATAACCTACTTCTACTAAGCGTTAGAGTAAAGTTTTATAAGGCTCGCGGTAGCGTGTCTACTAGCCTTTAATATAAGATAATTATAAAAATCTATTTTTTAGGGGAGCTAGATTAGAAGAAGTATACTAAGGTATAGTATTCTCACCTAGGTTAAGGAGTCTAGTTAAGAGGTTAGATTTTAAATTTTATAGTAGTAGACGGAGTTTTTAGTGTTCCTTAGAGGAGGAGGTTTAGGGGACTAATTAGAGGGTAAGAAAGTTAAGGCGAGCACGGTAGCTACTTACCTAGGCTATACACATACTCTCCCCTATTAAAACTTAACTACGAAACTTCTATACCTAGTAACTATATTAAATAATAGGTTTATTAGAAAGCGCGTTATAGTATATATATTATATATATATAAAATAATATATATACGATTTATAGTATCTAAAACCCTCTCCTTACCTTAACTCTAATAAATAAATCTAACTAAATAAATCTTATCGCCTTAGTAAATTCACACTAATAAGTTATATAGAAAATTAAATAAATCTTATATAAGATTTATTTAATAATTATAGATAGACGAAGTCTTCTATTAGCGACTATAGTATTCTTATAGTATATTCGTTCGTTTAATATACGTGTTTAATTAGTTTTACGAGTTTATTATCTTCTATTACTATAAGGGTCGCGAGAAGTTTATAGTTATATTCTAACTTATTAGCTTCTACCTTAAGTATAGCTCTAGGTCTTTTTATTAGCTTACCTAAGTAGTCTTATCGTCTACTAAGAGCGTCGGCTCTTATATTTTCTAATCCTTTTTAATACGTAATATTAAGTTTTAGAGTAAATAACTCTTCTAACTATCTAACTTATCGTCTATTTAGTATCTTTATTATAGTAAAGGATATAAGATTCTTATAGTCTATCTATACTTAGATTATATATTTTACTTCTTCGAGATAGTATCGCTACTACTTATAGACGGCTACTATAGCTAATATTTCTTTATTATATACGTCGTAGTTAAGTTCTATAAAAGAGAACGTTTAAGAGTAGTATACGATAGATTATAGTTTTCTATTATATCTCTAACTTAAATAAGCTCTAAGAGCGAAGTCTAATACGTTAGTTTCTATAACTATTTCTAGGTCTAGATCGTATATAACTAGAACTAGTACCTATATAAAGCGTTTCTTAAGTTCTTTAAATATATCTTAGACTTTTATTATTTATTTAAAGTTCTAGTTCTTTTTTATTAGATCTATAAGTGTCTTAGCTACTACGAAGTAGTTATATATAAATCTCTTATAGAAGTTAGCGAATTCTAGAAAGGATTATACTTACGTAAATATTATTAGTTTAGGCTATATAAGTATAGTCTCGACCTTAGCTAGGTTTATATAGATTTCGTACTTTCCTATAATAAATCCTAAGAAGTAGGTTTCTTCTTAGTAAAATTCGTACTTCTCTAGTTTAAGAAGAAGTTTTATTATTTATAGTTTAGCTAATACTTTCTTTACGTATAAAATATACTTGTTTTCGTTCTTAGAGTAAATAAGTATATTATCTAAGTAAGTAACTACGAAAACGTTAAGATACTTATATAATTAGTTGTTAATTATTTATTAGTAGAACGTAGATACGTTTATAAGCCTAAACGGTATAACTTAGTATTTATATAGATTATAGCGTGTTTTAAACGCTATCTTTTATTCTTTGTCTTTCTTTATCTTAATAAGATTATAAGCGCCTCTTATGTCTAAGGTAGTAAAGATAGTCGCCTCTTATAGTCGATCGTATAGCTTATTAATTAAGAGTAGTAGGTATCGATTCTTAATAGTTATACTATTAAGTATATAATAGTTAATATATAGACGAAGTTTTTTATTCTTTTTAGAGATAAATAATATTAGACTTATAGTAGATAAGATAGATAGTCGTATAAAACCTTTTACTAGGTTCTTATTTATATATTCTTTTAGGTATTATAGCTCTACTATAGATTATTAGTATATTAGTTCGAAGCTAGACGTCTTTTCTAGTTCTAGAGGTATCTTATAATCCTATAGTTAGTACTCTAGAAGGGTCTCGTTCTTAGGTCCTTTAAGAAATAGTAACTTATATTTCTTATATACTACTAGTATTCGCGTTAGCGCGAAGGCCTAAGTAGGGTTCTTATTAGTTAGACGAGTTATATATAGCTCTTTCTACTTTAGGTTTTATTCTTTCTACCTAAGTATCGTATAGTCGTTTACATATTAATAGTAGTTTAAGATAATATACTTCTTCTACTAGTCTATAGTAGAGTTATAAAGAGTTAACTATAGTATACTAAGTATTAACTTATAAGTCTCTAAGTAGGTAATATTAAACTCGATGTCTTTAGTATATCTAGTACCTCGATTCCTATATAGTTTTCGCTTTCCTCGGTCTAAATAATAGGTACCTTCTTTTTTAGCTAATAACTAGACTTAGTTTTACTAGAGTAGTAGGTTAGACACGAGTCGTTCTAGTAGAACGATTATACTAGTATCTTATATTATAAGTAATTAATTCTTAATACGTTCTCTTTCTCTTTAGTTTCTCTTACCTAGTCTATTACCTATGTTCTTAATCTACTATATACTAATATCTATAGCTATACTATTCTAGTATACTTTATATTCTTAGCTATCGTGTTCTAGTATTACTAGCTTCTCTAGAACCTTATCTCGGTTTCTGTAAGTATTTCTTTATAGCCTTAGTAGATAGTACGTAGTCGTATCGTATACTCTAAATATACTTCTACTAAGTTCTTCTAATATTAGATCGCTTTTACCTCTTCTTAGGTTTTTTCTAGAATTTATTTAAGTATCTTATTATAGTCTTTTTAGTACTTTTATTCTAATTTCTTATATACGTCCTTTAGACTCTTTTTTCTATTAGAGATAAGGTATATCTCGTAGTCTTCTAGTAATATTTCTAACCCGTCTAAGCTATAATCTAGAGTAGTATTTTATTTATTATCTAGTTCCTAGGCTTCTAGCGTTTTATTAGTTAACCCTAGGTCCTAGTCTAACTACCTCGTAAGTGACGTAACCCTATCTTCCTATACTTGAGTAGTATTTAATATTATAGGTCCTTTATACTCGTTATACCCTTCTCTTTCTTAGATAGTAGTATTTAGTTCTTTTCTTAGTAGGTAACCCTAGGACCTTTTCTCTCCGCTTTTATAATTCCTAGTAAGGTGTTCTAGTTTTCTATAGTTAAAACAAGTACGGTTCTATATATGTCTTAATCGCTCTTATAGCGATAATTCTTTTTATCGAGTAGCGTTAAGTTCTATAGGGTCTCTATACTATCTAAAGTTATTATTATTCCCTTAAACCCTTCCTTCGTCTATTCTTTTATAATTAGGGTCGTATCTTCCTTTCTTTTCTATACTACGCTTATACTAGTCGTTGTCGATCTTATAGGCGGCCTTAATAAGTTATTTAAGACTATTAATACTACTATAGTATTAGATAAGTTTATCTTTTATAAAGTCTTTTAATCCTTTATAGTAGGCGTAGCTAAGTGTCTTATCACCCTACTTTATATAGGTAGAGTATCGTTAGAAGTCTCTAGTATAGGCGGTTACCGACCCTTTCTATCGTAGAGCTTCGATAGCCCGTTCTATCTCTCTTCTCTCGTCTATAACTCTAAAGTTAGTCTTAATCTTAGAAACGAATCCTTCCTAAGTACCGAAGATTTTAATAGTCGTGTCTTCTACTTTGTTCTTATTTAGAACCTCGTTCTTGTCGCTATAGGTGAGGTAGTTCTTAAGAAACCCTTTAATCTAGTTTAGAGCTTTTCTCTCGAGTAGTATAACTACCTATAGAACCTACTCTATCTTAGATTAAAATCGTTCTCTATTAAACTTAATATATAGTTAGAGTTAAAGTAAGAACCTATAAAGCTTATTACACTCGCTATTAAAGGCGTTAATACTTTTATACTTAAGGTTCTTATCGATTTCTCTAATAAGAGTAGTAGACACTAGTACTTTTAAGCTAGACGAGAAGGC
>MU252091.1:0-10296 GCA_019669835.1 Amylocarpus encephaloides
TTATTTAGAGATATATAATATATACTACGTTTAGTAATATATAATATAATAAAAGATAAAAATAAATAAATAAATAAAGTAGAATATTATAGTAGACCTTTTTAGATAAAGAGATAACTTTATTATAATATAACTATATAAACTAAACTACTACTTACTATAATAAGTAAATAATAGAGTAAGAAGAGAAGAGAGTTCTAAAGAAATAGAAGCTTAAATATAAGATACTAGTAGTATATATATACTATATACTATATATACTTAGCCTCTAGTTTCTCTAACTCTATAATTAAATAAGTACTTAGAAAATTAAAAGAAACTTAAGATTTTTTTTTATAAATAGACCTCTACTTTAACTTTAATAATAAGAAATTTAAGAATAATAGCTATAATATAAAAAGTCTTTAAACTATCTTCTATCTTAAGAGTACTATCTTTAAGTAGATTTAGTCTTTCTTAGAGAACTTCTTTTAATATAAGTTAAGTAATAGAAGTATAATAACTACTAGAACTATCTTTAAGTTATAAAATATATTTAAAAAGAAATTTTAAAGAATATTTAAAGATATTAATATAATAAAGATAACTACTTATAAGCTACTAAGTCTTTAATAAATAAGATTAGTTATAAGCTATTCTATTAAATTCTAGAAATATAGTAATAAGACTAATTAGAAGAATCTTACTCTTATAAAAATTTTTAAGAGAAGACTTAAGTTATATCTTAGAGAAGAGATAGTAAGATAAGATATAAATTACTAAGATATTATTAGTCTAATAAAAGAAGTAGTATAACTTAATAATAGACTTTAGAAGTTTAAATAAGAAAGTAAATATAGAAAAGAAAAAGACTATAAGTATAGATATTTAAATAGTAACTACTACTAGAATTAGTTAAGAGAGCTTAGTATTATATAATAAGAGAATCTTTTAGAATAAGAATAAAAGAAGAGAAGAGAGAACTAACTTTATTATAAGAGAAAAGAAAATAATTCTAGAAAATCTTAGAAAGATAAATTATAATAACTTAATACTACTTTATACTCTTATTAGATAGCTATAACTTATTAAGATAAGCTAATAATAGAATAGCTAGAGACTTATAGTATATATAGCTAGCTTAGAGCTATTAAAGCTAGTATAGTTTAAAATAATATAATTATAACTAAAGAAAGTATAAAGAATAATCTTTTTAGTAACTATAATCTAATCTTAAATAATATAACCTAGACTAATAATATTTATTATAAAGTCTATCTTATTAAAGTTATAAAAGTTATAATCTAAAATATTATATTTTACTCTTATATTCTTTATAAGTTAAAATTATATACTAATAAGCTCTAGATCTTTATATAAAGCTCTTTAAAAGTTATAAATATAATTAAAATATATTATTAATTCTAGTTAATATTATATAAATTATTAAGTTTAGTATATTCTAATATAGTTCTCTCTCTATAAATTTAAAATAAAATTTACTATATCTTTTATACTAGCTAGCTAGAATATAAACTCTCTAGTATTTATATTAAGTATTCTCTAAATAATTACTTTCTTTTCTAATATAGTTAATTTAAGATAGTTAGCTCTCTTCTTATATATAACTATTTAACTAGCTATTTTATTAGAAAGTATTATATATAATATATTATAGATCTTTATAGTAGAGTAATAACTAATTTTATTATATAATTAAATAGTCTTAATAACTAGAATAATTTATACTTCTTAGGTTTAAATTTTTATAGAGAGTAGTTAAGAAAATATATATTAAAGTTTAAAGAAAGTAAAGTAGAGAAAAGTAATTAACTTAGTAATATAATTAACTTAGTATATAATTATATTATATCTTACTTAAATATTACTTAGATAATATTCTTATCTATTTAAAATAAGTAGAGAATTATAAAGAATATATTAAACTAGTTTTAAATATCTTACTTTTAAATATAATATAACAGTTAGAGGGCTACCGTTTTAGGGGGGGGTTGGACGCTGTTTTTAGGGGTCTACTAACTAGCTCTCTACTAGTCGCGCACTCTCTACTCTGTGAACTAAGTACTACTTGATCTAGGTACCGCGCGCCTAATAGCCGCCGACGTGACGGCTACCGTTCGTCATCGTGCGTCGCCTTATCTAATCCTCTTAATTTCCTTAAAAATACAAAAGAAGCCAGAAGAGGCCCCCTCTAGACATAAGAACTTAAGGATATATTTAAAGAATATTCACATCCTCCGCTCGCTCTATCCCCTCTCCTCCCCATCTTTAAATTTCCACCTTTTAGTCGACCTCGTAGAAACGGTCGTCCCTTCTCTCCTCCGGTCATCGTTTCCACCCTCCACCCTCCTTAACCTAGTTAGTAGACGTCTCGATATCTCGATATCTCGATCTACTATCTCCCCGCCCCCTACAAACCCCGCGGGGGATACATTAGCCTTAACACGATAAAGATACCGACGACGAGTCCGATAGTACGAGCGACCCCGATATAGACAGTCTTTTCGATAGTAGCGACGATAAGAGGGGCGCGGTAAGCGATACCGATATAGACAACCCTCTAGAGGAGGTTAATAATAATACTAACGACGACGACGATCTCTTCGATAACAAAGTATAGTACCTACCTAAATACTATATCTTCGTATCGGCTAATCTTAATATAGGACGACTCTAGTAGAATCGTTATAGCCCTAAGACGTAAATTAGTCTTAACTCGGTTAAGGATTAATATAATAAGTATAAGCTAAATCTAGATCGACTATATAAGAAATGTTCTACTAACGTTATTACGCTTCTAGGTATTACACCTTTATTAGAGAGAATCCGGCCTAGTACTTTTAAAAAGTCTTAGTCCCGTTTATCTATAGCTTCCTATACTAGGTCTATAACTAACGACGAGGGAAATAGAGACAGAGGCGGCCTAGAATTAAGTATATAAGCTCGCTAGAGACGTTCTAGAAGTAGTATCTTATAGTATATTAGCTTTAGACTAGTAGAAAGATCGATAGTATAGTTTAAGTGTAAGGTTAAGATATAAGATACTCTTTACCTTCTAGCGTCTAATAAATCCTTCTATAGTAGAGGTCTAGTACTAATAGGCCTTAGGTTCTTAATACTATTACTATAGAGAAGAACCTCGATAATATAAAGCGAGAGAGTACTATAATATACGTCGATAATCTAACTAAATTCGCCTACGTACTTCTAGCTATAAGAGAGATAACTTTTAAGCTTAGCTAGCTTCGGATCTAACTAATTCTATTCTACTAGCTTATAGGTATTACTAAGAACCGTCTAGAGGCTCTACTTTAGCTTCGCTACTAACACCTTAAATTAACTCTAATCTAGGATTATAATAACTCTCGCCTATAGCTCTTTATTAAGTTAACGGCCGAGTTTACTAAGAGGTTCCTAGGTATAAAGGATACGTACGTTCCCTACTCCTCTATAGCTAAGCTAAGTAGTTTCTAGTAATAAATTTAAAATCTCTAAGATTATCTACGACCTAACACTCGTACTTAGCTCTTACATCTTTATACTCGATATACTCTTTAAAGTTTAGGTATTTAAATCTTCTAGTATTATTTCTCCTAAAATACTATATAGTTTAAACGTTCTTAGTAGAATAAATAAGTAATAGCTTCTACTTAAGAACGAGTTAAGCGACGATTTTATATTTTACTAAGTCGTAGAGACAGCTAGTAGCGTTTATTTAGTATAGTAATTAATATTATCCTCTTAGTTAGTCTACTATTAAATAAAGATAGATAGTTAGATTATAGGCTTTATATAAGTAATAAAGCTATATAACCTTCGCGATAGAGCTACTAAGAGGCTAAATAAAAGTCGTACGTATTAATATTTAAGTCTTCTAGAGATAGTTTACTAATCTTAGATCTTTTTTATAGTAGATATTAGTAATTTACTCTAGAACCTTATCCTTTAATATTCTAGTATTAATACGTTTCTTAAATACTATCTTAATTAGAATATTAATATTAACGTTTAGAACATCTATTATAACTAAGCTTCCTAAAGAGACTTAATAAGATTTACGTGTTTAATAAGCCGCTCTATCGATTTCTATTAACTATAGAAGCTAACGACTAAATAATCTCTAATAATTAATAGCCTTCTATATATTATAAAATTAAATCGTCGTATAGCGAAGCTGTTAGAACTTTAGAGAGATAATAAAGGAGAAGAGAAATATTAGAAGACTTACTACCGTCTTATAAGTAAGAAGTAGTAGTAATAGAGACTACTTCTAGCTAATATTATAAACCGTTTTAAGAAGAAGTAGCTAGTAATTAATAGTAAGCGGTAGTTATCTAAGAAAATAGTTAATAAGAATATATAAGACGTATTAGAGTAATTAGATTAGATAACTCTAGAATACCTCTACTTAATAGATATAATCTTAATACTATCTAAGATATTACTAGAAAACGAGTATTAATAGAGGATCGCGGTAGTTAATACTATAATACTATATTATAATATAAAGAAAGAGCTAACTTTCTATTATATCTAGTATAAACGTCTATTAAAGAATAATAGTCCTCTAGTCGTAAAAGCTAACGAGTCTAATACCCTAAGCTAAGCGATACGATCGATTAAGATAGAGAAGAGGCTGATAAAATACTTCGTCTATCTTAGAAATCTAGCTCTAATATTACGTAAGAGAGTCGTATTATATATAACCTCTAGTTCTCTAAGTAGGTACTTTCTAAGAAAGTACGTAAGTAAATAGTAAGATAGATAGTATATTAACTATATAGATTATAGTATTCGGCTTAAGACTAGAGTAGAATTACTAATTTATATAGAGAGGTTTTATAAAACTATATTATAGAGTCTAACTAAGAGATAGATTTTATAGCTTAAAGATATATAGAGTACGTTAGAGTAATCTAACTAGACGATACTAGAATAGCTCTAACGCTAGAAAATATTAATAATTACTTTATATAGACTTACTTAGAAAAAATTTAAGATTCCTAAACTATAGATTCGTCTCGTAATAGAGTACGTCTCTTAATATAAGAATAGACGTTATATCTTTTTATTAATATTATTCTAACTATATAGAATATAGTATTAAGTTAAGTCGTAGGGGTTAGTAATACTCTAGTACGTCCCTACGTACTAAAAAACCTACTATACTAAGAAACTAGACGAATTTTAGAATTTATAAATTACTATATTAATAGAAATAGTATAATAAGTCTATTACTAACTTTAAATATAAAAACTTTTTATTATAGGTTAGAATATAGTAGAAGGCGAACCTATAACTCTCTATAATACTTTAAAAGCTATATTCTATAACTATTCTAAGATACCTTTAATCTCTTCTACTAGAAAACTATATTTATATCGTTACTACTATAGTTAATTTATAAAGAGTCTTATTTTATAGTAAAACGTAGTTTTTCTTATTACTACTTATTAAAAGAAATAAATAAATAATTAATTAATTAATTAATTAATTAATTAATTAACGTGATTTTTATACGTTTAGAGTATTATCTAATTATTATGTGTTCTACGTGTTTCTTAGAAGTCGTCTAACTCCTAGAAACTCCTCTATTCTTAGGACCTCGGCTCCTAGGAACTTATATAGTCCTAGGAATAAAAGTCCTAGAACTACTTTTATTCCTAGAATTATACGTGTTCCTAGAACTATATATATAGCTATTTTTATAATTTAGTACTAGAGGGTCTCTAATAAGAAACGAAAGCTCTCGTCTACTATTAATCTTAGTACGAGACTTTCTTTTTCTTTCTCTTTAATAGTCTCATAGAATATAAGATAGTTCTAAAATCTCTTCTTAGGCTCCTAAAAATTAAGATTATAACGATCTCTTTTTAATCTAGAAGAGTCTTACGTATACTCTTATCTCTACTAGATATATTATAGAGCTATACTAGAAGCTAGACTATACTAGTCGAACTATAATAAATAATCTAACGTTTATCTCTACGTACTAAAAAAACTAGTATACTAAATTTTTTTTATAGTTTAAGATCTTTAATCTCTATTATATAAATATATAAAGCTCTAATCTATTTACTATTATTCTTTAGCTATTTCTTTATAAGAGCTTAACTTATAGTTAGAAATATATTATAGTTTAGTTATACTATTAATCGTTCTATTAAGAGTACTAAAAGCTATAATAGTAATTACCTTCTACTCTATTATAATTATCGACCTATCTCTAGAATTCGAGACTATAATATAGTACTTATATTAAGTTTAAATATAGCTTAAAAGTTTAAAGACATAGAGTCTAAGAAAATATACCTACTAGATTTATCTAAATAAAGGTAGAAGATATATAAAATACTATATCTTAATAAGCGAGTAGAATTTATTATCTTTATCTAATATCGTATTTAGAGCTACGCTAGTTATAATTTTATAATTTTAATATCACGTAAAATATAGTGTCGTATAGTATTATATAGTATTTTTCTAGAAGTTTCTACTAACTATATATTTATTTCTATACTAAGTTACTACTTTAGTTATTCTAATCCCTATTCTTATCTTAACCTTCGTATATTAGGTACGAAGTTATATATCTATAAGCGATCGCGCTAGTAAAGTTCTAGTAGAGGATTCTCTATTAGAAGAGCCTCGAATATATAATACTATATTAAAACGTAGTAAAGTCTCTCTAACTACTCTTTATTACTAGTATAAGTTATATAACTAATTACTATATTAGAGTTAGTTATTATATTATCGACGTAAATAGAAGAGTTAATTACCGCTTAATAGGGTTATAATATTATAATTATTATTACTTTTAATACTACTAGTTAATTTTCTGTCTATAACTTTATTTCCCTTCTAATATTACTACTTAAGTCGTTCTTTATATTTAGTACTCGCGAGGTTCTTATAGTACTATACCTACTAATAGGCGCTACCTAAGTTAATATTATCTCTCGTTAGTATTACTATTTATTAGGTTATTTAAAGGGAGTAGATAAGTTAGTAGAAACGTTAATAATATTAGTAGTATTAAGTAACGTCTATCCCTATATTCTAAGACGTACCCTATAGCGAGATAAATCGTAGGTACTTTAAGTTTAAGCGACCTTAGATACCTTTATAACCGTCCTATTCTCTTAATCTCTACCTATAATATATTACTACTCTTTAACTTTATAAAAGCTAGTATTAATAATAATAGATAACTTATCCTAGAATCTAGTCTATAGTATATAAGGTTTCTAATAAAATAAAGCGTCCTTCGCGTTCTATCTATCTTCGCTATATAAGTAGCTAGCTAGGTTACGCTATAATATAGTCTTATAGACGGCGTCTATAACTACGACTATATTTCCTTCTTACGCTTAGTTCTTTAACTCTCGACCTTTAAATAGTAGTACTTACACTTATTTACTAAATTAGTAATATAAGTTACACTTACTCTTAGATCGCTCGTAAACCTCTAGTATATCTCTTATACGCCTCTTATAATATAAACCTAATAGTAAGATCGTCTTTCGCGAACCTACTAGTAGTAAAGTCTCTATCTACGTAATACTCTCTTATACCTAGAGAAAAGAAGAGGTTATCTTCTAGGATATTAAAGGGAACGTAAATATAAGTAAGACTATAAATAAGACTAGGTAAAGGAAGATATAGTTCTATATAAAGTAGACTATAGCTAATAGACTATAATACTTCTAGGTAGATACTTACTATATTAATAAGAAAAATACGGTCGAGCTTAGCGCGATAATTAATTCTATATTTTAGTAGTATTAGAATACTATACGCTACTACGTCTACCTTTCGAATGTCTCTAAATCTAATACTAGACTAAATAACTAAAGAGTATAGGAAGAGGCTTTTAGAAAGAATTAATAGTTCTCTCGAGGTTAGACACTTTAAGAACTTATTATACTAAGACTAGTTAACTTTTTTAGCTTAGAGGGTAAGCGACTTAGAAGTAAATTATTACTTAATTCTAAGATATATAAGATTACTAGTATTAAGAAAAATACTCTCTAAGGCGATATATTATCGAATTTTAGTATTAAAGAGTAGAGGTCCTAGGTAGAGTACTATAAGACTATAATTAAAGAGAATATAGTATACTACTTAATTAGAATCTTTAATATCTTAATAGTACTAAATTATAGAGAGAGAAGGAACTAAGTATTTCGGCGGCTAGAGGAAGAGATCTATAGGTTATATAAGAGTAGGTTATTTATATAGAATCTAACTAAAGTAATAAAACTAACTAGTATAGGTATTAATTTTAAATAGTTTACTATAGAGCTTAACCTTATATTATTTCCTAAAGCTATATAGTTTATTACTTAAGAGAAGGAGCTTAACTTTTTAAAATTATATCTAATAGTATAAGACTAGTTTAAAGGAAACTAAGAGTATCTCTAAGGCTATAGTATCGCTTACTCTACATTTAGTACTACCTTTAATATATTAAACCTAATCTTAGTATTCTTCTTATATAAAGTAATAAAATCTCCTTTATCTTATAAAACTCCCGCCCTTCTACCTACTATTATAATAGCGATTCTATAAAGAGGACGATCTCTATTATATATGTCTATATAGAGAAGTTTTAGGATTTTAAGAAAGACGGAGGTATTCTACCCTTCTAGTACGACTTCTTTAAATTTCTTTTTAGCTAGGGCTTTAAGAGACTAAACGTCGTAGCGGTTAGTAAGAGTAAAGATTTCTTTATTAATAAGAAAAGACTCTATAAATTTACTTAGACTTATACTAGAAGAAGAAGTTAATCTAGTTAGTAGTAACGTAGTAGGTTAAGTAACATTTAGTGTATTAGTATCTTTTATAGCTAGTTCTTAATTATTAAAGTAGTCGCTATAATAGAGATATTATAGAAATTTTATACTTATAGTTATCTAACTCGATCTTACTAGTTAAAGCTTTCTAGTATAATTAGTAAGAGACTAGAGTCTTTAATTAAATAGAGAAACGTTTAATTAAAACAGTTTATAAATCGTATATTAAACGACTCTAATATAATAGCCGCTAGAGGCTTCGATTAAAGATAGACTATAGTATAATAAACACGTAACACTTAACCTTAGTAAGTAATTTTTAGGTCCTAATACTCGCTTAAGTTTAGACCGTTTATAAATAGAATTCTTATAAATATATAAATAGAGTTATATTAATTAGAGAATAAAATTATAATAGCTTAATAGAAAGAATAGAAAGGAGACTAAGAAGGAGTTCTAGGAAAAGATACTTTTATATTATAAGTTACTTAGAGATTAAGTAAAGACCTATATATAACTTATATAGATAATAGTTTATTATAAATCGTAATTCTATCTTATAAAATAATATACTTATTTATAGTACTACGTTATACGAGGTTAGATAAGATTAATTTTATTAGTCTTATCTATATATTAACTCTTTATAACCTTTTAAGACGAGTATAAGATCTACCTCTTCGCTCTTATATAACTTCTTATCTTATATTATATAGAATATCTTATTATCTATTTACTAATACGCTCTTTCTACGTATATTACTTACTTAGTTATCGCTAGGCGTAAGTTTACTACTAGCTAATATTTCTATATTATATATCGTTACCTAGTAGTAAGAATAATAAAGATAAGACTTATAAGACTTCTCTTATTATTTACTATTTATATTTTCGAGACCTTAGTATTTTTCTCTTATATAGATAATAAAGATATTAGTATACGACCGAGTCTTATTAATTAGTTATTAGAATAGTAGATACGTAATTAGCGAAGTAGTAAATCTACTCGAATATAGTAGGTTTTTCTTATATTATAAAGTAACTATAAAACTATAAAATTCTTAAGAACTACGCTTATTAACCTACTAACCTTAGAATTCTATTAATACGACCCCTTTAGAGAAATTTATTAATAGAATAATACGTTACCTACTAGTCGAACGAAAGAAAGAAGCTATAATAGAGCTAGTCTAATATTATATTACTACCTAATAATCGTAAATCTAAATTATTTTAATATTCTACTAAGAGTCTTATATAGGAGTTAGAATTTAGTTTCTAGGGTAGGGTAAAGAGAGTATTTCTTAAGAAACATTTAAAAGGGACTACCCTCTATAATATAGAAATAAGTAAGTCTTTATATAGAGAGTAACTATCTAACTAATTAGGTTTTAATATCCTCTAGAATCTTCTTTACTACCTTACTAATAATTTATAATAATTACTAAGAAAATAAGTAACTTATATAACTACTATTACGTTATAGTAGCTAACATA
>MU252092.1:0-10284 GCA_019669835.1 Amylocarpus encephaloides
AAGCTAATAGAAAGACCTAGAGCTATACTTAAGATAGAAGCTAATAGGTTAGAATATAACTATAAACTTCTCGCGACTCTTATAGTAATAGAAGACGATAAACTTATAAAACTAATTAAACACGTATATTAAATAAACGAATATACTACGAGAATACTATAGTCGCTAATAGAAGACTTCGCTTAGAATAAAGTAGATATTCTCCGCTTTAAAGAACTTATTTATATCCCTAGTAAAATAAGATAATACTTTGTTAAGAAATAGTACTTACTATTAGTATACGAATACTAAGAAATAATAAGAACCTTTAAGAGGATCGCTAGAGATTACTACTTTCTAGGAATAAGAAAGTATATTAAAACGATTATTAGAGAGTATAACCTATATATAAAAAGTAAGTTAAATAGATACGTACTATATAGTCTCCTCTAATTACTACTAATATTATAAAGAGTATAGAAATTAATCGCGTTTAACTTTATTATTAAACTATCTCTATTAAAAGAACTAATAATAAGAATAACATTTAATACTATATAGGTTATAATAGACTAGCTTACTAAATATAAGTACTTTATACTATATAAAGAAGTAAGTAATATATAAGAACTAGTATATACGTTTCTTAAGATAGTAGTAAGCTAATACGAGCTACTAAAAGAAATTATCTTAGATAGAGATAAACTATTTATATTTAAGTTTTAGACGTTACTTATAAGTTAGATAGAACTAAATTATAAAATATTAATAGTATTTTACCTATAAATAAATAGATAAATAGAGAGACTAAACTAATTATTAGAATAATATTTACGTAGTTACGTTAATAGAAAATAAAGTAATTAGATAGAACTTCTTCTACTTACTTAGTTTGTCTTAAATAGTATAAAGAGTAAAACTAGAGCTATATCGCTCTTCTTTACTAATTATAGCTTCGAGCTAGAGGTCTATTAATAGCTAAGAAAGAATAATATTAACGCTTAAGAATTAATAGTTCTAGTAAATAAGTTATAAGAACTCTAATAATAACTATTAAAGGATATTAAGTTCTTAAACCTAAGAACTATAAAATATAGTAATACTAAGCGAAGTATAGAACCTCTACTATAGAGAGAGGATAAAGTATACCTACTACGTAAATATATTAAAACGAAACAACTAAGTATAAAGCTAGACTTTAAGAAACTTAAACTGTTTAAAATACTAGAATAAAGAGAACTAGTTAGTTTTAAACTAAAACTACTCTAGGAATCTAAACTTTATCTAGTCTTTTATATATTCTTACTAGAACCTACTAAAGGCTCGATACTACTAGTAATAAACGAAGAACTATAACCTAAAAACGACCTAGATATATACGAAGTAGAAAAGTTACTCGATATAAGAACTACTATTATAGGTTAGTAAGAGTATCTAGTAAAGTAGAAAGGGTATAGACTAGAGGAAAACTCTTAGGAACCTATATAAAATCTAAACTATCTAGACCTAGTTTAATAGTTTCTATTAAAAACCTAGGCCGCCCTAAGAAAGAAGACCTAATAACCGCGGCCTTATAAAGACCTAGAGAAGCTATACTATTCTAAAAAGATTTTAGAAGGCCTAATAACGTCTTAGAATTAGAGATAAAACTATTAATAAAAGTAGAGGCCTCGTCTAAGTTCGCGATAGATCGCTTTAGACTCGTAGCCTTCGCCCGCTCCTCCGCCTCCTTTGTATCTAACTCCTCTAGAGTTAAAACACCTAACTTAATTATTTTTTATTTATACTCTTCTAGCGCTTCTTCTATTTTCGATAAGTGTAGGAGTTTCACTATCGTTTCCTTCCGCTCGTCGCGTAGCTTCTTATACTAACGATCGATTAATATCTAGTTACTTATTATAGGTAGTTTCTACTAAAAGTTATATTTTATCTAACTATAATAAATATATTTAAAATACTAAGAAGCGGTCGTACTTACTACGATATAATAACACTTTAAGTAAAGATAGAAGTTATAAGAGAATATTTCTTTAGTAAGAATAGATCGTTTAATTTTTAAGATAAGAGCGATTTATTATAAGTGTTTAGAGGGCTTATTAAAAGACATAAGAAAGAAAAGAAGGATTTTATTTAAAAACGATTATAACCTTAAGCTAAAGTATAGAACGTACTAAGCTAGAAAGAGGATAGTATTATAGCTAGTTACTAGAATAGGTAATATAGCTCTAAGACTTAGTAGTAGCTACCTAGAGCGAGCTAGGCGCTATATAGAGAAGCTATAGGTTATATAATACTAGATTATAGAGGATTATAATAATCTAATATAAGTAGTCGTTCTAGATCGCTATAATCTAAGATAATCTATTAGTATAAAGGTTCTATATAACTTAGTAGTATTTTCTATATAGATAGAAGCTTTATACTTAACTTAAATATAGTATCTTTATACTATACTTAGTAACTTAGAAAGGTTATTAGTCTTAATTAGTAATAGCGTTCCTATCTACTAATCTAATCTACCTTTATACTCTCGAGTAATACTAGATCGATCGTACGTTACACTTAAGTAGAAGAAAGCTTCTAGAAGAGGTAATTAATAGAAGTATCTAGTTAAGTAGGTTAGTTATAGATATCTAACTTAGAAGCTAGAATTAATAATAGATAGTACTACTACTCTAGTTAAATAAAAGAAGTATACGACTAGGTAAAAGCGAAGAAAAGAAGAGAGATAATATAAGAGTTAGAACCTTAGAGTATAGACTCTCGCTAAGTACTAGTTATAAGTAGAATTTAATTTAGTTTAATACTACTCTATTCTATTACTTCTAGAAGGTTCTAGTTATCTCTTCTTATATATATAAGACTCTATAGAAGCTACGCTTATATAAGCTCTCTACGTACTTCTTAATTTAATTTTAGAAACTATTTCTTTTAAGTTATTTAAGGTCTAGCCTCTTATAGTAATAGTAGATAGCCTAGAAGATATTAAAGCTAAAATAGTAGCTAAATAGTTTCTATAATAATATCTACTCTACTACTATCTATCTTTAGTAATTATTTCTAATAGAGGTATATAGTTTATAAGCGCCCTATAGAAGAGAGTATATAAGCTACTATAAATTAAGCGTAGGTTGTCTACTATCTTCTTACTAGAGACTAATAGTACTACTAAATAAATAAATAAAGTAGTTAAAATAGTCTTATACTAGTTTATAGACTAGACCTAGTAGAACTAGCTTAAGTAGTTACTACTAGCTATATTTAGAATATATAAACGAGACTTAATATCTATAGATATAAGCTTATTCTTTCTATCTTATAGATAGTATTAGAGTCTACTTAAAGATATTAAATTATTAGAGGTAGATAATAGAGACTTTCTAAT
This sequence comes from Amylocarpus encephaloides, assembly GCA_019669835.1. Lineage (NCBI taxonomy): Eukaryota > Fungi > Ascomycota > Leotiomycetes > Helotiales > Amylocarpus > Amylocarpus encephaloides. Next base: position 3,365 of record MU252092.1, read on the forward strand.
TACTAAAGCTAACTAAATTATACGAAAACTAAAAGAGGTAAGAGAGTAAGCGTAAGTAGTAATAGCGGCGGCCTAAGAAGTCTAGAAGTAGATAACTAATTAAAAGTATAACTAGGTATCTAACTACTAGGTAGAAGATAAGATATAGCTTAGTCTAGAGAATATTAAAATATATAGACCTTATAAGAAGCTAGATACTAAGTATACGAAGTTTATAGTTATAGAGGTCGTTAGATCTTATAGCTACTATCTAAGTATACTACTAGATATATATAATATATTTTATTCTAGACTTCTATAACTAGTTTATATAATACTACTACTAGAATTAGTTATTAAAGAAAGTTAGTCTTCTATAATACTAGTTAATAATATAGAAGAGTATAAGATTAAGCGTATACTTAAGTAGAAGAAAGCTTCTAAAAGAGATAATCGATAGAAGTATCTAGTTAAGTAGATTAGTTATATATATTTAACTTAGAAGCTAGAATTAGTAATAAAGAGTACTACTACTCTAGTTAAATAGAAGAAGTATATAGCTAGGCGAAAGCGAAGGAAAGAAGAGAGGTAATATAAGAGTTAGAACCCTAGAGTATACTTAGACTAAAAGCTCTCGCTAAGTACTAACTCTTACTAAGTACTAACTCTCGCTAAGTACTAGCTATAAGTAGAATTTAATTTAGTTCGATACTACTCTATTCTATTACTTCTAGAGGGTTCTAGTTATCTCTTCTTATATATATAAGATACTATAAAAGCTATACTTTTATAAGCTCTCTACGTACTTCTTAATTAAATTTTAGAGACTATTTCTTTTAAGTTATTTAAGGTCTAGTCTCTTATAATATACTATAGAAGTTAATCTAATAGAATTTTATAATAAAACTTTTACTATTAAAAGATCTAATAATAGAAGTAGTATATAACTCTATTTTAGTTATTATAAAAAGACTTACTAAGTATATAATTATTATATTATATCTAGAATATAGTATTACTAAGAAACTAGTATTTATCTTCTTATAAGAAGTAGTTATAAACTATATAATACTAGAATAGATAATCTTAGACTAAGATAAGCTTTTTATATCTAAGTTTTAGAGTATCTTAACTATCTACTTAGAAGTTAAGAGGAAATTATTAATCTTATTCTATCTATAAATAAATAATAGAACTATAAGAATAAACTAGATTATTAAGATCTATTTAAGCTACTATATTAATTATAAGTAGAATAATTAAATATTACTACTTCTATTAATCTAGTTTATATATAATAGTCTAAAGTTAAAAACTATAAATATATTATTATTTTATACTAATCTTATATATAAATTAAGTATAATATAGTTTATTAGAATCTAATATACTTTTCTTAATTTTTCTACTCTATTACTTTAATATTTATATTCTTTTCTAATAATATAAGTTTAAACTTAAGAAGTATAAATTATTTTAGCTATTAAAGCTATTTAAACGTCTAGAAAAAAATTAAGTTATTAAAAGACTATAGAGATCTATAAAATTTCTAAATCTATACTTTATCTTTAAATAAATAATACTACTTTAATTTACGACTATTAACTAGTAAATTATAATTTAACTAAGCTAGAGAAGATAGTAATTATTAATTATATACTTAATTAATATTCTAGAGAGTTTTCTCTCTAGTAAACTAATATAAAAGATATAATAAATAATCTTCTAAAATTATATAAAGTAAAACCTATTAGAAAGCTCTAAGTATATTACTTTATATAATACTACCTAGAGTTAAAGACTTATTTAACTACGTTTATAACTTTTAAAGAGTCTTATATAAAGATTCTAAGCTAATTAGTATATAGTTCTAGCTTATACTAAATATATAAATAAAATATAATATAATAGATAGTAATTTCTATAACTTTAATAAGATCGACTTTATAATAGGTTAAATTATATCTAGAATAGCTATTACGTATATTAATTAATATAATAGAGCTAAGATAGTATAGTTAGATAATTAGAAATAATTTTCTTTATTTTTAATTATTTAAGACGTTAACTATCTTATAAATTAGTACTCTAAAACTAACCTCTCTTACGATTAGGTTATTAAACCTATAAATAATAGATAAATAAATAATAAGATAAATCTAGAATAGTTAAAATACTTTAATAAATATACTACTTCTTAAGTAAAGAGTTTATATTAAATACTAGTTCTAGATAAGTATAAGAGTTATAAATTAATTAAATTCTAATAGTATTATAAGATATATAATATTATTACTCTTAGATTATCTTCTTATTTCTCTTATCTTATTTAGCTACTAGATATTAAATGTTTTAGTATATTAAAATAAGTATATAACTAGTAAATTAAAGTCTTTATAAGAGCTTATATTAACTATATTACTAATATTAAGTTCTTTATAGTCTTTAAATAAGCGTACTAGTAGTTAATAATAGTTATAAATAGTTAGACTAGATTTTATAAAGCTAGATTAATTCTCTTTAATCTATAGATAGTAATATTAAAGCTAGATATTAAGTTATAGACTCTAATATTAACTAAGTCTCTCTCTATAAACGTTAACTCTTAGGTCTCTTAAATACTATATAATCTAACTAATACTCTTTTATAGATAACTCTTATTAAGAACTAAATTACTTATTACTAAGAAAGCTTACTAATATCTATTTTCTAGATAGTTACTATATTAGTAAAAGATATAAAGTAATTAGCTTATAAAGTAAGTATTATAAAACTAAAAAAATTATATCTATTAAGAAGATATACTTACTATAGAGAATATATATAATATTTTAGTCTAGAAGAAGGTAGATAAGTAGATTTAATATAATAAGTACTTTAGAGAGATTTATTAAAACGAGAGATAATTAAGTATATAATACTATAAAAATTATAGAAAGACTAGTTATAATATATAAACTTATTAAGAAGATATAAATATATCTAATTTATTAGATTCTAAGTAGTTTTAGTTAATTTAATATAAAATAATTAGATAATTATATTTTAAAGTAGTAGAGTAGTAGAAAAGTATATAGAGTTCTAATAAACTATATTATATTATAAGCTAGAGAAAACTAATATTAATAAGTAGCTTATATAAGTCTAAACTAATAAAATTAAGAATCTATATTAAATTTTACTAAAGAGTTAAGATTTATAGTAGAGAAAAGTATCTTAGACTATAATTTAAAGTATAGTTAGAAGATAATACTATAAAAAGAGAATAATATTTATCTACTATAATAAAATCCTAAGATAAAGAGACTAAGTAATAAATTAGACTATAAGAAATTAGAACTATTTAAAATATAAGAGATAAAAGAATATTTAAATTATATACTTACTCTACTAAAAATAATAAATATCTTTCTAGTATTTTATATCTTCTTACTTAAAAAGTACTACTAGAAATAGTACTAGCTTCTATTATAGAAATTAAACTATTTAATCTAAATACTATATATAATATTAAAACTATTTTAGATTATTAGTATCTTAGATAAAATACTAAGTACTTAATAAAATAGTTAGATTACTTATATTTTTCTACTTAACTACTCTAAGAAGCTTATAATAGTCTACTAATAAAATCTATAGTTATCTAAAAAGAAGAATTAGATTTAAAGTTATTTAAACTAAGAATCGCTACTAGATTAACCTTCTCTAAAATAATAGTCTTAGATAAAATAAAAGACCTAGTTATAGATAACTAATAAACTTTCTTCTCTCTTACTACTATTTTCTTCTTCTTTATCTTATCTAACTTATTAAGAGATTTAAGATCTTATATTAGTATACTATTTATTTATTTATTTATTTTATTCTTTTAATATTCTATATAAGTTAAAGACTATAGTAGAACGCTAGAGTCCTAGGTCTAGAAGTTAAATAGTAGACTAGCTATAGATTAAGATATTTTTTCTCTACTTTAGAAAGATTTTTCTAGCTAGAGGATAAGTCTTCTATTAAGAACTTTACTAGCTAATATTAATAGACTAGTAGTCTATTTTAAGCTATTATCTATTAATCCTTAGTATATATTATAGTATTTTAGTAGAGGTCGATCCCTAGGTAGATAAAGAAAAATAATAAAGAAACCGTACTCTCTTCTAGTCTCTCTCTCTCTCTCTCTCTTTAACTCCTCTCTCTCTTCTAATCCCTAGACTCTTATTTCTCTTTAACTCTTTTCTTACCCTACTTACGTCTAGTATTCCTCTCGTAGGCTTTTCTCTAATTTAAAAGAGTAGCTTATAGATACTTATAATTACTCTTAAGTTAGTTATATAAGTATATATAAATCTAAGTTTTTATAAAAATACCTAAAAATATATCTCTTTACTCTACTACCTTAGCTATTCTATAAGTGTGTTTTAAAACTCGTATAGTAGTAAAAGATAGATATAATCGAGTTAGCTTTAAAGGATCTTTATAGTTCGAGTCGAAGAAGAGAGAGAAGATAGGTAAGTAGACTAGTCGTAGTTATAGTTTCTTTAAAGGATTAGTAGATTAAGAACTAAATCTTAGCTCTAGAATAGTATTATAATAGTCTTAGATAAAGCTTAATTCTAGGTTTATAGAGAGTATCGTATATAGGTGTTTAGTTATCACTCTTCTTCGACTACTCTCTAATTCTCTAGAAAGAAAACATTCTACTCTAGCTATCTTTCTTACTCTCTATAATCTAAAGATAGACTATAAAGAGCTTATATAAGAGGTTCTCTTAGTTAGCTCTAGTTTTACTATTATACTAAAGAACGAGACTACTCTAGAAGCTCTATTATTAATAAAGAAGATATTTATATAGATACTATTCTCTATAGCTAAGATTAAGACCTTATAAAACTAGATAGTATACTACTTATTAGAGATACCTTAAAGTATTAAAGCTATTAAGATTAATAAAAAAGAAGTAATTATATTAACTCTCGTCTCTACTACTTCTAAAGTAGTAGCTATAGTAATTAAGAAACGAATTAAAATAGTCTTTATAAAGGTTAATATAATAAGAATCTCGCTATTAGATAAGCTGTTCTATACCTCCTAAACTATCTTCTTTAAAGAGAAAGAAGCTCGGAACAGCTATACTATCCTAGATATAATATCTCTTCTTAATAGAAGAGTCTTCTTTAAACCTCTTTCTAAGGTTTCTATAATTATATAGTACTCTAAGTACTAGAGGTAGTATAACTAAAGAAACTATAAGAAGAACTAACGGTACCGTCTATATAGTACTACTTAATACTCTAAAGACTTTTACTCTACGTATTTAAGATATATATAGTATAAGCTAAAGTACTTATATTATAGTAGATCTTACGTCTTAGACGACCTAGGGTACTAGCTTAGACTAAGGAACTTAGAGACACGCCTCTTAACTAAGAATAAGAGAACTATTTAGTAAGTATATAATAAAATATAAATAAGAAGAAAGAAAGACTTCTCTTATAGTAGCTAAGATATAGAAGCTCTAGCTACTCTATAAGCTAGAGTAGATAGCTCTTCTAACTCGACTACCTCGTCTACTTCGTCTACCTTACCTACCTCGCCTATCTTATCTTTCTCGCCTCTCTCGCCCCTCCTATCTACCTCGCCTATCTTACTATCCTAAGAAGATAATTTTAATACCTCTATAGATACTTCTATAGAAGAGGCTCTCGACGACCTCTCTATTTAAAGAACCTAAGAAAATACTATTATAGTTTCTCTATAAGTAGATAAGAGCTTACTAAAAACTACTACCTCTAAGTTCTATAGATTAACGTTTATAAGTCTAGCGAGTACTAGGAGCTAGTTCTCTAACTAGCTTACTCTAGACGAGTCGATATAGTTCTTATCTAGAAACTATATATATACTAGAGAGAGATTAGTCGTTAGATTATAAGACGCTATCTAAATTACATCTACTTTACACCTATATATAACTAGAATAATAACTCTCCTAGAGTACTTATATTTATATAAAAAGAAGTAGAGATTCTCTTAAGTTAATAACTACTAATTATACGCTCGCTTAAATACTAAGACCTTATTTATATTAAGATTATACTCTTCTAAGACCTTCTATTATATATTCTTAACGTATATAATACCTCTTTAGATACTAAGAGCGCTAGAGAGGCTATTAACCTCGTTCTTTACTTATAATATATTACTATAACGAATACTCTTATAGTCGACGACTTAAGCCTAAAGAGCTAGCTCTAGTAACTAGATTTCCTTAGGTAGGAAAGTATATAAGCCCTCTCGCTTATTAACTAAATAGAGGACAGAGGGCTATAACTCTCTACCTCTTCTAGAATGTAAACGTATAACCTTAGTAATACTCTCGACCTTATCTTTTACTTAAGTAACCTCTACTAAAGAGGGGCGTCTACTAAGATAGATCTTATCTTTAAGTATAGCTTCGATTACCTTCTACTTCTTACCCGGCTTTTATATGTAGAAAACCTAATAGAGAAGGATCTACCTTTAAAACTTAGTACTCTTAACGTTAAAACCTTTAAGACTACTCTCTAAAGTAAGCTCGAAACGTAATAGCTATATAAACTTATATAATAACTAAATATAAAATTACTAGAGGCTCTAGTAGAATTTATTACTAAGAGTATATATAGCGCGTACCTCTATAGTACTAAGCGAGGTCCTAAACATAGATTTAAATACCTCTAGTAGAATAAGAAATACTAGACGACGACTACTAAGGTAAGGTAAGTATAAAGGCTTAATACGAGCTCTTAAGTCTTAAAGTCTCTTTATAGAAGTCTAAGATAGAAAATCTAAAAGGTAAAGAGAGAACACTTCTTTAACCTAATTAATAAGACTATAAAGAGTAAAGACGTCTTTAAGATTTATAAGTAGTACTAGAGTAATAGAATATATAAGTCTTCTCTCTTAAGAG
>MU252093.1:0-10284 GCA_019669835.1 Amylocarpus encephaloides
ATAAACTATATCTAGCTTATACTACTATATAACTCGCTTAGCTAAATAAGTCTATTTAAAGTACTATATAAATATCTAGCTTATACTTCTTTTAAATAGAATATATCTATTATAGTTCTATTTAACTAAATAAGTATAGAGAAGATAAGAGCGCTTACTAATTATATAAAGAATATATAAAAGACTATGAAATAAGAGCTCTCTTTAACTTATAAGCGTATAAAAGCCTCTACTAATAAGTACTATTATCTAGTAGATTTTAAAGTAGAAGACTTTATCTAGCTTACTAAGAAATACTTATATATAAAGAGGTCTAGCTATAAGCTCGACTTTCTAAAGACTAGTCTATATAAGATTATCTAGTAAGTAGGTAATACTTTTAAGCTCTAACTATCTAATTTAATAAAAATCTATTTAGTCTTCTTCTCTAATAGATTATATAAGACTTCTTAGAATTCTTTACTAGATTAAAGTAATCTAGAGCTACTATCTATTAATATTATAGGCGATAATAAGTAGAAAATTTAAGAAACTCTTATAAGTAAAGAATAATAATACCTCTACTATTATATTAAATAACTAAACTAAGATAAAGACCTATAGTAGTATTCTACGTCTAACTATAAATATACCTCTTATAAAGTAAGAGACTTCTACCTAGCTAACCTAACTCGACCTAGCCTACTAGCTCGCTTATATAACTAGTTAAATACTTAGAAAGGTAGAAGAGATAATTATAATAATTTAAATAGTAATCTAATTATAGATACTTAGTTAAGAATAACCTTCTTTAAAAGAGAGAGTACTATTATAGAGTTAGAGAAACTAGAGACTAAGTATATATAGAACGTAGTATATATATACTACTAGTATCTTATATTTAAGCTTTCGTTTCTCTAGAACTCTCTTCTCTTCTTACTTTATTATTTACTTAATATAGTAGTTTTTATTTAACTTTATATTTATTATAGTAAGTAGTAGTTTACTTTATATAGTTATATAGAGCTAGTAAAACTAACTTAGAAAAACTCTCTAGTAATATAAAGCGTACTAGTTATATAAATATATTAGAGTTATAGAGGATAATTCTATATATTATTATAAGAAGAGTAGATAGATTACTTATTATTTATTCTTAAATTAGTTTTCTTATAGTAGAATCGTATATATACTAGATCGCTATAAATTATTAGACTAGAGAATATATATAGTATAATAGAAGTAAGAATAGATTAACTTATACTAACTAATAATAGATAACTATTTTAAATATATCTTAGAGGTATATAGTCTCTTATTTCTATTATCTTCTAAGACGTCTCGATTTCTACTCTCTTAATAGCTTACTACCTCTACTTATATACGTTTATATATTTATATCCTCTCTTCGTCTACTATTAGTAATATCTACTTATTAACTCTTTCTTCTTTAACTTCTCTTTTAGTAATAATAATACCTATCTCTTCTTAATAGTTAATTATCTTCTAAAGTCTCTCTCTCTATAACCTTATATATTACTTATATCTCTAGTATAGTCTAGGTAGAAACATCTTATAAAGCTAATATCTAATTAGTAGAAGTATAGTAGTACTTTAAATTAATAATAGTAGTATAACTTAAATTCTTACTAAAATAGTCTATTAACTAATAGACTAGTTAAGAGATATTATATCTATAATAATAAAGTATAGGTAGTTATTAATAAAGTTAATATCTTCTATATATAGAAAGTTAAACGTAAATATACTAAACTAGAAGGAGATAAAGGAGAGGAGAAATAAGGTTATAGTAGAATAGAGTATACTATAGAGTATAATCTTCTATATTTACGACTATTAGTATCTATAGTATAGTATTAAGGATAATAGAGAAGAAAAAAAGAAAAAGCTTACGATTAGTAAAGTATTAAGATCTCTAAAGGACTCACGGACGCTAGTCTTATAATATAGTGTCGTCGAATTAGTATTATTAAACGAGCTTCGTACCGTAACTACCCTAGGTGTTAACGTGAAGATAGTGTTAGTGTAGACATGATGTCTTTCCCGGAAAGCGGTAATAGGCCCGAATATCTTATACATCGGCATATTAGCACGTCTGACCAGACCCGGTGATATTAGCTGTCTGCGATAATAAACGTGTTAGTATTGATTAATTGTACACCCTCCTAAAATTGATGTCAGTAAGAAAAGGCTCCACTGATGCCTGCCTGAAAAGTAGGGTTACAAAATTACTAAGATTTTATGGGTGTAGCTTTTAGTACGCTATTCCTAAAACGGTTCGCCACCTCGGCGAAAGTACTGATCTACGTGGCGAGTTCAGATGAATCTGTATGGTACAACCGCCACAAAGCTTGAAAATGATTTCAGGCAGCATGGTATTAGATATTTATTACTTAAGTCACACCCTATATATAAAGTAAAAGTGAGAGAAGTACTAGGGTGGAGGTTTGGGAAAGGAACTGTATTATAGACTTCAAGCGAAGGCATACTATTAATTAAGCTAAGAAAAGCTTATATAATCTTTTTCTCTTAGTGAAGGGTCTCAATGTGTTTAGAATTAACTGTAGAACATAGCTAGCACAAAAGTATAGGAGCGCCTATATTTGGTCGGTTTTGTTTTTCAGTTTAAAGGTGAAGCACCTAAAAAATTTCTCGGCACGGGTGGTTTCTCGTTACGCATGGATGGACGTTATTTCGTCTGTCCAAACGCCGAACTACGCTTCCGAAACAAACCTACAAAATACCCTTAGCCAGCCATCAGTTCTCGGCAGTGTGAATGAATGCTCACCTACTCTATCACCATCACTAGTCAAGCCCACACCACCTTCGCTAGAGCTACTGCCACCAGTCCCATTCAAGCCCACACCACCATCACTGGAGCTATGTTGTCACACCAGAGTTCTTCAGAATATTCCCTAGGGGTAGATAGATAATTAAGATGAAGATATTCGTGAGCTTTGGGCTTGACTACGCGTTCTGTGGAAAGTTAGTAGAATGGTTTGATCGAAGACGTTGTGGGGCTAATAGACGAAGTTAATGGCATGGACATATTACGCGGAGCTCTAGTCCGAGCCGATCTGGGTAGGTCACCCTTCTCCGGTCGTTTTAGTAGGGAGTAGGCTTTAAAAATGGCTGCCTCCAGAAAAGATCCCTTCAGAAATAGAGCCCTAGAAATAACGCCTCCATAAATGGCTCCTAGGAAATGGCTGTTCGATTTAATTGGCCACTTCGGTTCTAATCTTGTGAGTATGAAATATAACCACCTCAAATTATTCAATTTTATATATGGTCTATTTAGATCTAATCAAGTTCTCAAGCTGAGGACATGATCCACGAGGCAAACATGTCGAAGCAATTACAAAACAAAAAGACAAGAAAGAATACTCAGGAAAATTTTCGACGAAGGAAAATCAACCTTATTAGCAAAGTAGATGTTCTCCACCGCCTTTTTGGGGCAGACGTCTTCTTGGTTATCCGAAAGAAAGGCAAATATTGTAGGTATAATTCGAGAAAAGAGCTGGATTAGCCGCTAACAAAAGAGGAACTTGTGAGTCTCTCCTACCGCCATCTTAAGATTGCGACTAACAAACTCTTAGGAACATGAGATTAGGACGCCAGCAGACTTTAATGCCACCAAAGGAGATGACAAGGCGGCGTAAAGAAATAATGTCTTTAGAGAGCAAATACTTAGCGTAGGTCGCTAGAGCACTGACTCGGACGTTATATGTCTGACGCTTGAGATTTCCTAAGGGGTTATGGAACATGTTCGCGATAGCTCTAAATTAATAAAGATAGCGATATCAGTATATCCATCTCATATTACTTAGCCTTACCATCTCCCCGAAATCTAAGGAGCCTCACCAAGCTATGGTAAATAACTAAAGAAGATGAAGCGTAAAATGGAGCAATTGTAAAAACCAATTAATCTATCGGTGTTCTTAAGACATGTGTGGCATAGCTCTGGAAGTCCTAATCAACAAGCTCCTAAGGTTAGCTATAGTAACCAGGGGTAAAGTCGTGGGGCCTGCTCGGCTATCATGCCCTTGAATTTTCAAGACTGGGGAAACGTGCAACCCATGTGATCTATTAATAACGGTATCAAAGACACAATCCATGCTAATGTTTTGTGTGGGTCACGAAGTGTAGAGCACTCCCTATGAAGGCCGAGCACCCTTGGTATGGACAGTCAAAGCCTTCGCCAGCAGCCCGAGGACAGAGATGCTGAGTCCGGATATGGCGACCAAGACTATTAATACGGGCGAACACATGGTCCCGTTTCCCGGGGCCTGCCTTCTCGTCAACCCATTTGCAAAAAGCACAGTATAGCATAGGGGCTATGGCCTGCTCTTTGACTTCTATAGGAGTCATGGAGTCTACATCTAAAGCTTCGTCCGGTAGCGTCTTAGTGTCCCAGTCTACATCAGACTCTATATCGGTCTCCCCTTGATAGATATCCTCCTCCTCCTCGTCGTAATCTACATCTGTATTCGTATACACGGGACAAACCTTTGGACGCCCACTTTTCTTCGGCGTCTTGTACTAATGAGGGGTTTCTTACTTTTTATAGAGTCGCATAAGGTTCTTAACAAGCTCGATCGGCACTTTAAGAATTTAATCCTCGGTTAGACTATTAAGCGGCTTGAAGAGAAGTTTGGCCACTTTGCCTCGCTTCTTGAGCTTATACTTAAAAGTCGGTGGGGTGATTATGTCGATTAGACGAATGCCCCGTAGTTGTTGATCGACTTCGGTAGTATGGACTATCTTATAAAACTCTACGATAGTCTTCTCAAGTAAATCGTCGCTCATTTAGCGTTTTAAGTTATTAATATCGGCTTATATACGTTTGTGTTTCTCGAACCACTTCGATCTCCTAGATAACTTAATAGTAGGGAAGCTATGATCTTTAAGATCTTAGACACATTAAGCTCGCTCTTCGATAAGCTTAAGGAGCTTCGGGTCTCGACTAATCTCAAACTTTTACACGTCTATTAATTCTCTCAGAGCTTTTTCGTGGTAAACAAGCCTGTTAATCGCTCGTATAAGATTATCTCTTCGTGTAGAGCTAAGATATATTACCTAGTAGTCCCGGTCTATGAAAGATAGTATATAATAGCGTTTATAGACATCTCCCCGATTACCTATAATCTGCCTACGCTCTTCGGGAGTTACTACTTCTATAGTAGCACAAAGTTAGCTAGATTTAATATAAACCTATAATAGATCGTGAGAAGATAGGAGAGAATAGCTAAAGAACCTACTATTTAGCCTCTTTCCTAAAGCTCGCCGTAGGTCATAGAATTCGAGTTACTTCTTAAAACCATACGTCTAGCCGAGGCGAATAAGGTAGTACCGGTATTTTCTGTAGTTCAGAGCTTTCGTCTTAGATATATAGATCCTAGTAGGAGTATACTTAACGTCCTAGAAAATAGGTCTCTTAGCCCATTTATTATCCTATTAGAGACGAATACGATCAGTTTCAGGTAGAATAACTAGGCTATAGACATCCCTTAGAGAAGTGAGTTTATTCTTAAATACACTATCGGTAAGTACTAAAGCTAGTATAGAAGTGACTCTATAATATACGAGATCCTCTACCTCGTAAAATATAAATACTTTTCTATATTAGGTTATTAACTAGTAAGAGTAACGGGAGACAGTACTATTTACCTCTTTCTCTTCCTACTAGACCTTTTAACCCGCTTTAGGTTAAGCTTCATAATAACGATTAGCGGCCGCCCTTTAATAAGAGGCGGGAATAGCTAAAACTCGATATCTTCGTACTAGAGTCTAACGAGAGCTCTAGGCCTAGTCGCGGTATAGCCGGTAAGCGTTAAGAAGAGTAGAAGTTAGACCCTTAATCGCTTATGGGCGAACACTTCGGTATCACGTACCTAATAAGCATTCTAGAGTTTATAAAGGTCCTCGACGAAAAGTCCTGACTTTTCCTTCTCCGAGTCATCGAGTCTAAATGTAGGCGTTAGAACTTGTGGGATCTACTATCGGGAAGTAAGTATGACAGCTTAGGAAGATAGAGATAGGCAAAGTACGTTACGTATATTATATAAGACACTCTCTTTCATATATCCTTCTACTAGTCGAGCGTATACTATACTAAGGATTTTCTAACACGTAATAGTAGAAGACTCTTTCTTGATTCGCGAGTGCTTTACCCGCTAGAAGAGATACGTTTTAAAGAGGCTGGGTTGGCACCCTTTGAGGGCCGCATGTGGGTCTTATAAAATTCTGATAAGGGTCGAGCTTGGGTTTTACTTTATTAATTGCCTGACAGTGAAATCGCAAAACCTGTTAAAACACAATCAGTAAGCATTTATATCCGCGAGGCAAGGGACTTACTCTTCCCATCTTTCTAACTCCGCCTCTATCATAGCTTTGGTTTCGTTACATGGATTAGATAACGTGACTCCTTCTTCTTTAAACTCTTGTATCATTCGCTTAACATTCATGGGTTTAGTATCGGTATCAGAATCAGAGTCAGACTCGCTATTAGACATAGAATTGTAGCCAGAATCTTTGGTAACTTCAGAGCTAGAATCAGGAGCAGAGTTGCCTTCGTGAGTGGAACTTGATTTCCGCGCCCGGTTCCTCCTCTTTAACTTTACCCGTGATTCATATACTCGAAATTGTTCCTCTCCATTTAGCAAAGTTGAGGGAGCTCCACTTCGGTCATGGCGGAGGCTTTGACGTTGAGCGAAACGTCGAGGGAGACCGGCCATTGTGAGAAGAGACGTGTGATCCGTTATGAGAGGAAAGAGCGCCTACACAAACGACTGAAGCTGACTGAAGGGATGTCGTCGATGACTGTGGCGGTAGAGTTAGGAAAGGACTCTACTCGATATTTTAAGTAGCGGATTTCCACTTGAATCTTCTTGTATTTCATGTATAACTTCGACTCTTTGGCTTCCTAGATCACACGGTAGCGACTGAAAAGCTTATAAAGATAATTCGCACGATATTGAACTAGCTTAACCATCCGCTTCACGTAGCGAATTTCAGCCTTTACGTCGATGTATTACTAGTACCGCTTTGATCCTTTGGCGGCCTCAGTTGTGCCGTAGATCCTGTGAATCTCACAGACACAGCTATCACGATGTTGTACTAACTTAGCGATGTGTAGATTGATTAAACTTATAAGCGCTAGAAAGTGATCGAGAGAATTAAGTGTAAAGAAGCGAACAACGTATTATTGAGGGTAATAGTATAAAAATGAGTGGTTTACTAGAATGAGAGATAAAGGAGTAATAGAGTGGAGTGATGAGTGAGTAAGTGAGTAGGTCGAGGAGGTGTGGAGGGTAGAGTGAAGAGTTGAGTAAGGAAAACTTGAGAGTCGAGGGCAAAGCGGCTAGAATATATACATCTTATAGTGCGGTAGTAGGAAGTCGAACGGGGAGTGCAGTCCATTTCCCACTTAGAAAATTTCCCTGGGAAATCGGGAGCCCGCGGTCTTCAGGGGAATGGATGTGTTCCGCCATTTCTGGAGGCAGGAATGGAGTTAGGAAGAATGATGGTTTGGTTAAAACAGCGATACGGGAGGGTCGCTAATTTTTTGTGGCCTGAGGTTGAAGGGTGGAGAGGCAGCGTAAAACAGCGGGCAGGTGTAACGTACGGTCGGGCTGGTGTTGCTCGAGAGTGTAAAGGTGGGTTGGGTTGGTAGGTAGGGACGCCGTCACTGATCAAGACTTGATAACCTTTCTAAGTTACTAAGTATAGTATAAAGATACTATATTTAAGTTAAGCACGAAGCTTCTATCTATATAGGAAATACCACTGAGTTATATAGAACCTTCGTACTAATAGATCATCTTAGATTATAGCGATCTAAGACGACCGCTTATGTTAGATTATTACGATCCTCCATGATCTAGTGTCACGTGACCCATAGCTTCTCTGTGCAGTGCCCAGCCCGCTCTGGGTGGCCACTGCCGAGCCTCAGGGCTATGTCACCTATTCTAGTAACCAGCTGTAACATATGTCACCTGTTCTAGTAACCAGCTGTAATACTATCCCCTTTCTAGCTTAGTGCGTCCCGCACTTTAGCTTAAGGTCCTGATCGTTTTCGAATGAAATCCTTCTTTTCTAAACATGTCTTCCGATAAGCCCTCTAAACACTTGTAACGAATTACCCTTGCCTTAAAAATCGAACGATCTATCCTTACCGAAGAAATGTCCCCTTGTGACTTCTGTCTTCGCTCGAAGCGTCGTTATATCGTAGCGAGCACGACCGCTTCTCGGTGTTCCGAATATATTCGTTATAGTCGGGCGAAATATAACTTTTAACAGAAACTACTTATAATAAGTGACTAGGCATCGATCGATCGTTAGCGTAAGAAGCTACACGACGAGCGGAAGGAAACGATAGTAAAACTCCTACGCTTATCGAAAATAAAAGAAGCGCTAGAAGAGCGCGAATAAAAAATAATTAAGTTAGGTGTTTTAACTCTAGGGGAGTTAGATACAAAGGAGGCGGAGGAGCGGGCGGAGGCTACGAGTCTAAAGCGATCCGTCGCGAACTTAGACGAGGCTTCTACCTTTCTTAATAGTTTTATTTCTAATCCTAAGACGTTATCGGGCCTTCTAGAATCTTTTTAGAATAGTATAGCTTCTCTAGGTCTTTACGAGGCCGCGGTTGTTAGGTCTTCTTCCTCGGGGCTACCTAGGTTTTTAATAGGAACCGTCGGACTAGGTCTAGATAGTTTAGATTTTACGTAGGTTCCTAAGAGTTTTCCTCTAGCCTATACTCTTTCTACTTTACTAGGTACTCTTACTAACCTATAGTAGTAGTTCTCGTATTAAGTAACATTTCTACTTTATATATATCTAGGTCGTTTTCGAGTTATAGTTCTTCGTCTATTACTAGTAGTATTAAGCCTTTAGTAGGTTCTAGTAAGAATATATAAAAGACTAGGTAAAGTTTAAATTCCTAGGATAGTTTTAGTTTAAAACTAACTAGTCTCCTTTATTCTAGTATTTTAAACGGTTTAAGTTTCTTAAAGTCTAGCTTTATACTTAGTCGTTTCGTTTTAATATATTTACGTAGTAGGTATACTTTGTCCCCTCTCTATAGTAGAGGTTCTATACTTTACTTAGTATTACTATATTTTATAGTTCTTAGGTTTAAGAACTTAATATCTCTTAATAGTTATTATTAAAGTTCTTATAACTTATTTATTAGAACTATTAATTTCTAAGCGTTAATATTATCCTTTCTTAGCTATTAATAAACTTCTAGCTTAAAGCTATAATTAGTAAAGAAGAGCGATATAGCTATAGTTTTACTCTTTATACTATTTAAGATAAACTAGACGAGTAAGAGAAGTCCTACCTAGTTACTTTATTTCTTATTAATATAACTATATAAATATTATTCTAACGATTAGTTTAGTCTCTCTATTTATCTATTTATCTATAAGTAAAATACTATTAATATTTTATAATTTAGTCTTATCTAACTTATAAGTAACGTCTAAAACTTAGATATAAATAGTTTATCTCTATCTAAGATAATTTCTTTTAGTAGTCTATATTAGCTTATTACTACCTTAAGAAACATATATACTAGTTTCTATACGTTACTCGCTTCTTTATATAGTATAAAATACTCGTATTTAGTAAGCTAGTCTATTATAATCTATATAGTATTAAATATTATTCTTATTATTAGTTCTTTTAATAAAGGTAGTTTAATAATAAAGTTAAACGCGATCGATTTCTATACTCTTTATAATATTAGTAGTAATTAGAGAAGACTATACGATACGTGTCTATTTAACTTACTTTTTATATATAGGTCGTACTCTCTAATAACTATCTCGATATACTTTCTTATTCCTAGGAAGTAGTAATCTCTAGCGATCTTCTCGAAGGTTCTTATTATTTCTTAGTATTCGTATACTAGTAGTAAGTACTATTTCTTAATAAAGTATTATCTTATTTTACTAGAGATATAAACGAGTCCTTTAAAGTAGAGAATATCTACTTTATTCTAAGCGAAGTCTTCTATTAGCGACTATAGTATTCTCGTAGTATATTTATCTATTTAATATATATATTTAATTAGTTTTATAAGTTTATTATCTTCTATTACTATAAGAGTCGCGAGAAGCTTATAGTTATATTCTAACCTATTAGCTTCTACCTTAAGTATAACTCTAGGTCTTTCTATTAGCTTACTTAAGTAGTCTTATCGTCTACTAAGAGTATTAGCTCTTATATTTTCTAATTCTTTCTAATATATAATATTAAGTTTTAGAGTAGATAACTCTTCTA
>MU252094.1:0-10245 GCA_019669835.1 Amylocarpus encephaloides
AATCTCTATAATTTAGTTTTCTATTAATAACTTTTTAAATAATAGATATAATAATATATTAAGAAGATATTTATAAATCGTAAGAAATAAGAATTTTAGTTTAAAAGTTTTATAGCTCTAATTTTATTAATATAAGAGGTATATAGTTATATATAAATATTTTTTATATATATTTTTTTTATTAAAGATAGTAATATATCTAACGTTCTAATAAACTACGTTAGTCTATTTAAGCTTTTATCTAAGATAAGATAGAGCTATCTATCTATCTAAGTTAGAGTAAAAAGTATTATAATATATATAATTATCTTATATTCTACTCTAGAAAGTTATTTTATCTCTTTTACTATAACTAGACTATATTTTAGTATAAAGTACTACTCTTATATATACTAGTTAAACCTATATATATAAGATAGTAAGATAAATTTCGTCTATTCTAACTAAGTCTAGATATTACTATAAGGTCTCTTATATTATAAATCTTAAAAGTCTAGTCTTTTTATTTTTATAAAAAATAATAATAAGCTACTAGTACTTAAAGAACTCGCTTTAGACTCTATATAAAAGAGAGCGACCTTAAAATAAGAGTATAAGAAGATATACCTTTATCTTAACTCTTCTAATATCTTTAAAGATAGACTAATTCTAATTACTAAGAGTAATTTTCTAGTCTAACTAAAACTAAGTAAACTACTCTTAATAAATAAATATTATAAATCTTTAAACTAAACGCTTCTAGAATTAGTAGATATAATAGAGCTTAAGAGGTATATAAATAATCTCTACTTTCGGCTTCTCTCTCTATTTATAGACGTTTATTACTTCTTTACTAGTAATCTTAGAGAACTTTAGTCTATTACTAATCGAGTTATATTATAGCTTAACCTAAGCTAGTTATTAACTCCCTCTTTAAGTACGTGTCTATAAATTATAATTATAATAGAAGAGTCGACCTTAGAAGACTATAGTCTAGCTAAGTTTTTCTAACTACTTTATACTAGAACGAGATAAGATATTAATATCTACTTTTAGAGAGTAATATTTTATTATAAATACGTTACTAAAGACTAAAGAAATACTTAATAAGTATATTAGATTAAGTTCGCTTAGCTTAGTACGAATCTAGAACTTTAATCTTAGGACTATACTTTTCTAGCTTCTTAAGATATATATACTCTTACTTTATAAAATACTCTAATAAACTATTTAACTTTATTTAAATATTATATCTAGATAACCTACTAGCTCTTAATCTTATAAAACACCTAACTATCTTTCTTACTAAGATTAAAACTCTAGAAGTCTTAAGCGATTTTACTATCTCTCTAATAGTATTAAGCTTCTTACTAGATAATTACCTCCTAGATATATATTATAAGTTAAGTTATCTTCTAGGTCTAGTAAGTTAATTATAGATAGTATTTAGTCTAGTAGATATCTTTTAAGTTTTATATAAAACTATCTATTACTAAGTATATAGATCTAGAGTACTTACTTATATTAGCTTAATATATCTACTTTTACTCTCTAAATTTACTAAGAGAGTCGAGGATACCTTCTTAAGATCTTTTAAAGACCTTAAATATCTCGTAGTAAATATCTTAGTAAACTTATACTAGTAAGTACTTTTAAGCTCTAGTTAGAACTATCTCTCTATTTACTTAGATAATATATATTTTATATACTTAAGAAGAAGACTATAATATAGTTCTCTCTATAAGTACTATATTTATAATAATTATATCTAAACCTTTAGAAGACTAAGCGAGAATAATTCTTAGCTTTTTAAGGTTAAGAATTACTTTTTTTTAATAAAGTAAGTATATCTAGAGTTAAGAAAAAGATAGTACTAAAGACTATAAGTATCTAAGTATTAATATTAAATAGAGGTAGTATATAAGCTATTACTATTTTATAGTATCTATAGGTTCTAGAGAATACGATTAGATTAGATTATTCTATTTAGTTAAACTTTAATATAATAGTTAGTACGAGTTCTAGTTAGCTTCTTATAATATATTAGAGTTTATACTAATAATTATAGATAGTATTATTAGCTTAGATATATTTATTAATAGATTATAAATAGAAGAAAGTATTATATACTTTAAGAGATTAACTAAATTATCGTTCTAGTTCTACTTATACTTTAAGATACTCTTTCTTTTATCTATTCTAGATATTTTACTTCTATATTTTTCTAATAGTTATTATCTATCTAATAATCTAGATACGATACTAAAAGAAACGTTTAGTACTCTTTAAAGTATTCTTAACTATTCTAAAGTAATAGTAATAGGTATCTAGGTTACTATCTATTAATAGATATAGTAATATAGAATAAAAGCTACTATCTACTAGATAGTAGATTTATTCTTAATAAGATATAAAAAGAATATAAACTAAGAAGCTAGATATATATAAGATATATCTTAGAGAAAACTAATAATAGAAAATTAGATCTTTTTTATCTTAACTATTAAGACTTTATATTATTAAGTACTATTTAAAGACTCTTATTTTAATAGATTATAAGCCTAGGTTATATATATTACTCTAACTAATTAAATTAATTTATTTACTTAGTATATAGTACTTAGTAAGCTACTATATCTTACGATAAGAAATTACTAAAGATCTCTAAGCTCTCTAGTCTATAATATTATAGACTATAAGCTAAAGAAGTATACTCTCTTCTAGAGGGTTAAGACTTACTTAATTTAGTTCTTAGTAATAAGTCGAAGCTAGCTAGTACTAATAGCTCTAATAGTACTACTAGTACGCGAACTATAAATAGAGTTAGAAGCTCTACTTAACTACTATTAGATATCTCTAAGAGACTTTTATCTTAGAAGACCTAGAGACGAAAAAATACTAAAGTAAGAACCTATATTATATACTATTACTTTATAATAATAAAGAATAAAATTATTAACTTTCTTATAGCTTAAGAGTAATAGAAGACTTTATAGAAGAACTATAGACTATTAAGTTACCTATTACTAGCTATATATACTAGCTAATTCTATTAATATAATCTAAAAGTAGAGGTAATAATAGACTCTATAGTAAATAATTTACGCGACCTATAGATAAATATCTTTACTACTAATCTAAATAAGCTACCTATAAAAAAGTTAAAAACTATTATACTACTTTATACTATATAAAAGTTAAATAGTAACTATTAAACGCGAGTTAAAATTCTATAGAATAAATTATCTATCTTAGACTTTAATTTAGTTATAATAAGCTTAAAAGAGACTAAGAAATATCTTAGGTTAATACTTAAGAAAAAATTACTAATAGTCTCTAATAGACCTAAAAACTAATAAAGAGTTAAAGACTCTAGCTTAGATATATAGACGTATAGAGACTTAGAGAGCTATATAATATAGTCTCTAACCTAAATACTTCTATTTCTATACTATATAACTATAACTTAGACTATTATAAGCTTTATATAATAGTAAAGAAATTAAGAGTTATTAACTAATAAGCTCTTAAGAAGATAGATAAGCTACTTAGATATATATTTTCTAACTTCTAGAGGTCTTATAGTATTTCTATCTTAGCTAGCGAGTATTATATATATATATTTATAGACTAAGCTACTTAAAAGGTATAGATATTTCTAACTAAGTAAAGGACCGACTTTCGCGAGATCCTACTTAAATAGAAAATAAAAGTAGAACTATAGTCTAGGTATTAGCTAAAAATCCTTCGACTTAATAATACTAAAGAATTTAAGATATTTAAGAGCGAGTTTCTAAGCTAGTATAGAGTTAAAGTTAAGTAGACTACTTTATATACTCTAAAGTAGAATAGAGTCTTAGAGTAGCTTAATCGAACGCTTATTAAGCTAGCTAGAGCTATACTTATAGACGCTTAGCTACTATATAAGTTCTAGAACGAGATAGTAAAAACTATCTATTATATTTAGAACTATATACTTATAGGCCTAGAAGGTCTTATATCTAAAGAAGCGTTTATAGGTAAAAGATCTAGAATATAGTATTTATAACTATAGAGTTATATAGCTTTCTATAGATTATCTAATAAGCTTTATTATAAGCTTAAGCTAGTATTCTAAAGAATATATCTTATTAACTATACTAAGATAATATAATAATATAGGTTATATAACTCTATAAATAGACGTATTATTACGTTTATAAGACTTTAGTTTCTAGTAAACTAACGTTTTAAATAGAAGTAAAGTAGTAAGACTTCTACTCTAGGATTTAAGAGTAAGTTAGATAACTTTAGTAAAGACGATTCTAAGAGAGATAGGCTAGTTAAAGTACCTAGAGAATATAATACTCTTAAACTACTACTAGTCTAAAGAAGTAAGACCTATATATCTAATTAATATAAGAACGAAGAACCTAGCTATAAAGCTCTTTTATATTATAGGCTCTATATATATAGGTCTAGAAGGTTCTTTAATAATAATAAAGATATAGCTCTAAGTACTAAAGTCTATAAGATAATTCTTTTAAAGTTATATAATAAGATAATAAGCGACTCTTAGTATACTTAGTAATAGTAAGATACTATTTCTAATAAATTAGTTAAGCTATAGGCTCTTAGGATCTAGAAGTATACTATACTACTCTCGATAAAGACTATAGTTAGTAGAAAGTAGGTCTTTACTATAAAGTATACCTCGATAGAGCTAATAGACTACTTTAAAGCTAGACTAGTAGCCTAGGGCTATAGCTAGAGACCTAGTAATAATTTTCTTAAGACGTTCTTATCTACTATTCGCTATAAGTTTATTAGAGCTCTATTAGCTATAGAATATATAAAGGATCTTAAGATTTATTAAGCTAATATAAATATAATATATTTATAGATAGAGTTATATATAAAGATATATATTTAAGATATTAAAGAACTCTTACTACTCTCTAGTATTATACTTAAAGTATAGAAGGTATTATATAATCTAAAGTAGTCTAGAAGAGAGTAGTATATTAAGGTCTATAGTAGTCTAGCTAAGCTTAAGCTATATTTATCTTTTAGTAATCTAAGTATATTTATTAATAGAGATAAGAGCTTAATTATAGGCCTTTATATTAATAATTTAATTATACTAGAACGTTCTTTAGACGTAATTAATTCGTTTAAAGCTAAGTTCGAAAAAAGATATAAGCTTAAAGATCTAGAGGAAATTAGTATATATCTTAGTCTTAAGATTATATAGAATTAAGTATCGTAAACGCTTACTATTAGCTAGAAGAGTTATATACTTAGACTAGTTAATAAGTATTTAGAGAGTAGTAATTAGATAGATCCTACTTCTACTAGTAGAATATAGACTCTAGGTAAAGCTAAGTAAAATAAGCCTTAAGCTAATATCTCTCTTTATTAAAAGATAATTAGAAGTCTAATATTTTTATAGAGAGGTATAAGATCTAATATTACCTTTACTATTTACTAACTAGTCTAGTACTACTCTAATCCTACTATACGATATTAGAATAGTATACTTAGAACTCTATAGTATCTAAAAGATATAACTAGTTATACTATATACTATAGTAACTTAGAAAGACTTTAGACTCTTAGAGGCTACTTAAACTTAGACTATATAAGCGACCTAGTTAATTAATTATTAATATAAAGATATATTTTTAAGCTTTATAAGAGACTTATAGTATAGACGTTAAAGAAGTAAAGATTAATTTTAATATTAACTATAGAGACTAAGTATATAATACTTTACTAGACTAGTAAGAAGATAGTCTAGTATAGTAGTCTACTTAGAGATATAGAATACTTAAAGTACTTAAAGAACGACTTTATAGTACTACTTCTATATAATAACTAGTTAGTAATTACTCTAGCTAAAAACTCTAAGAACTATACTAGAAGTAAGTATATTAATATAAAATTCTATTATATATAATAAAATTATAGTTAACTATTATCTAACCTCTTATATACTTACTAATACGCTTATAAAACCTCTTTAATAGTCTATATTTAGAACTTATATTAAAGAAATACTTTAGGTAGATAATTCTTACGTCTAGGTTTTTATACTAGATAGACTTTTTCTAGAAGCTATAAATGTTTTTATCTATATAGTTTTTTAGTAGCTATTAGATATAATCGTAAGAGGGCTATTAATAGATATAATAATATAAGATAAAAGCTACTATCTACTTAGTAGTAGAGTTAAATCTAGATAGTAGAGTTATTCTTAATAAGATATAAAAAGAATATAAACTAAGAAGCTAGATATATATAAGATATATCTTAGAGAAAGCTAATAATAGAAAATTAGACCTTTTTTATCTTAACTATTAAGACTTTATATTATTAAGTACTATTTAAAGACTCTATTTCTAATACTATTCTAGTAATAATAATTTCTAATACTATAATCTATATCTTTACTAACTATAATAGAGTTATAGTAAGATCTATTATAAGAAGACTCTAAGATAATCGACTAACTTTATTAGAATATTATATTTTATAGTCTAAGAATAGACTTAGATAAGTACTACTCTAGAAGATATAAGTACCTCTATCTCTATCTATTAGATATAAGCTAATAATATTATATAAAGTAAGAAGTAGATTAGTAGTACTCTTATAAGTAGTATTCTAATAAAAAGATATAAATATAGCTCTTCTAGCTAATAGTAAGCGTCTATAATACTTAATCTTATATAATCTTAAAGCTAAGATATATACTAATTTTCTCTAGGTCTTTAAGCTTATATCTTTTTTCGAACTTAGCTTTAAACAAATTAACTACGTCTAAAGAGCGTTCTAGTATAATTAAATTATTAATATAAAGACCTATAATTAAGCTCTTATCTCTATTAATAAATACGCTTAGATTACTAAAAGATAGATATAGTACGAGCTTAGCTAGACTACTATAGGCCTTAATATACTACTCTCTTCTAGACTACTTTAGACTATATAATACCTTTTATACTTTAAGTATAATACTAGAAGGTAGTAAGAGTTCTTTAATATCTTAAATATATATCTTTATATATAACTCTACTTATAGATATATTATATTTATATTAGCTTAATAAATCTTAAGGTCCTTTATATATTCTATAACTAATAGAGCTCTAATTAACTTATAGTAAATAGTAGATAAGAACGTCTTAAGAAAATTATTACTAGGTCTCTAGCTATAGGCCTAGACTACTAGTCTAGCTTTAAAGCGGTCTATTAGTCTTATTAAGGTATACTTTATAGTAAAGACCTACTTTATACTAACTATAGCCTTTATTAAGAGTAGTATAGTATACTTCTAGTTTCTAAGAGCCTATAGCTTAACTAATTTATTAGAAATAGTATCTTTCTATTACTAAGTATACTAAGAGTTACTTATTATCTTATTATATAACTTTAGAAGAATTATCTCGTAGGCTTTAGTACTTAGAGCTATATCTTTATTATTATTAAAGAACCTTCTAGGCCTACCTATACGAAGCTTATAGTATAAAAGAGCTTTATAACTAGATTCTTTATTCTTACGTTAATTAGACGTATAGGTCTTACTCCTCTAGACTAGTAGTAGTTTAGGAGTATTATATTCCCTAGGTACTTTAACTAGTCTATCTCTCTTAGGATCGTCTTTACTAAAGTTATCTAACTTACTCTTAAATTCTAAGATAGAAGTCTTA
This sequence comes from Amylocarpus encephaloides, assembly GCA_019669835.1. Taxonomy (NCBI): domain Eukaryota; kingdom Fungi; phylum Ascomycota; class Leotiomycetes; order Helotiales; genus Amylocarpus; species Amylocarpus encephaloides. The sequence continues at coordinate 7,671 of MU252094.1, forward strand.
CTACTCTACTTCTATTTAAAACGTTAGTTTACTAGAAACTAGAGTCTTATAGACGTAATAATACGTCTATTTATAGAGTTATATAATCTATATTATTATATTATCTTAGTATAGTTAATAAGATATATTCTCTAAGATACTAGCTTAAGCTTATAATAAAGCTTATTAGATAATCTATAAAAAGCTATATAACTCTATAGTTATAAATCCTATATTCTAGGTCTTTTATCTATAAACGCTTCTTTAGATATAAGACCTTCTAGGCCTATAAGTATATAGTTTTAAATATAGTAGGTAGTTTTTACTACCTCGCCCTAGAACTTATATAGTAGCTAGGTGTCTATAAGTATAGATCTAGCTAGCTTAATAAGCGTTCGATTAAGCCGCTCTAAGACTCTATTCTACTCTAAGGTATATAGAGTAGTCTACTTAACTTTAACTCTATACTAGCTTAGAAGCTCGCTCTTAAATACCTTAAATTCTTTAGTATTATTAAGTTAAAGGATTTTTAGCTTATATCTAGACTATAGTTCTACTTTTATTTTTTATTTAAGTAGGACCTCGCGAAAGTTAGTCCTTTACTTAGATAAGAATATTTATAACTTCTAGATAGCTTAGTCTATAAATATATATATATAACGCTTACTAGCTAAGATAGAAATCCTATAAGACTCTTAGAAGTTAGAAAATATATATCTAAGTAGCTTATCTATCTTCTTAGACACTTATTAGTTAATAACTATAAGAGGCTAGACCTTAAATAACTTAAAAGAAATAGTTTCTAAAATTTAATTAAGAAGTACGTAGAGAGCTTATAAAAGCGTAGCTTCTATAGGGTCTTATATATATAAGAAGAGGTAACTAGAACCTTCTAGAAGTAATAGGATAGAGTAGCGTCGAACTAAATCGAATTCTACTTATAACTAGTACTTAGTAAGAGTCTATACTTAGCGAGAGCTTTTAGCCTAAGTACACTCTAGGGTTCTAACTCTTATATTACCTCTCTTCTTCCCTTCGCTTTTACCTAGTCGTATACTCCTTCTATTTAACTAGGGCGGTAGTACCCTCTATTATCGATTCTAGCTCCTAAGTTAAATGTCTATAACTAACCTACTTAACTAGATACTTCTATCGATTACCCCTTCTAGGAGCTTTCTTCTACTTAAGTATACGCTCTACCTCGTACTCTTCTATATTATCGACGAGTATTATAAGAGGCTAGCTTTCTTTAATAACCTATCCTAGTAGTAGTATTACGTATATAGGTTATAGAAGTCTAGTATAAAATATATTATATATACTTAGTAGTATATTTAGGCGGTAGCTATAAGATCTAACGACCTCTATAACTATAAACGTCGTATACCTAGTATCTAGCTTCTTATAGGGCCTATCTATTTTAATATTCTCTAGACTAAGTTATATCTTATTCTCTACCTAGTAGTTAGGTACCTAGTCGCGCTTTCGATTAGTCGCCTACTCCTAGGCTTCTTAGGCCGCCGCTATTACCGCTTACGCCCACTCTCTTACCTCTTTTAGTTTCTATATAATTCGGTTAGCTTTAGTAATTAGAGAGTCTCTATTATCTACCTCTAATAATTCGATGTCTTTAAGTAGGCTCTAATACTATTCGTAAGATAGAAAGAATAGGCTTATACCTATAGATATTAAGTCCTATTCATATATTCTAGATATAGCTAGTAGTAACTATTTAAGCTAGTCCTCTTAGGCCTAGTCTATAAACTAGCGTAAGACTATTTTAACTACTTCGTTTATTCGTTTAGTAGTACTATTAGTCTCTAGCGAGAAGGTAGTAGATAACCTACGCGTAATTCGTAGTAGCTTATATACTCTCTTTTATAGGGCGCTTATAAACTATATACCTCTATTAGAGACAATTACTAAAGGTAGGAAGTAGTAGGGTAGATATCGTCGTAGGAACTATTTAGCTACTATTTTAGCTTTAATATCTTCTAGGTCATCTACTATTACCTCTTTACTTAACCGATCCGTAACTATAATTATATTTTAGTAGCCTTTAGAGACTAGTAAATCTATAATAAAGTTTATAGATATTTCGAACTATATTCGATCTAGTATAGGTAGTAGCTTTAAGAATCTCTGTCGGCGAGACCTTTATATCTTATTCCTCCTATAACTATTATAATTCTATATAAACGTATAGATATTAGTTACTATTCCTAGCTAGAAGAATAAGCGAGCTACTAGTATATATATAACCTCCCTACCTAGGTACCTATAAAGCGCTATATTATAAGTTACTTAAATTAGGCGAGCCCTTAGGTTAAGGCTATTAGGGACCTATTTTCGTCCCTAGAATAGTAGGTAACCTTACTCTAATATTACGTACTTAGATATAGATACGTTTAAGCTAAGCTCTATAGAAAACCTCCTAGCGCTAGCCTTTATAGCGCTTAGGGCCTTATTATACTTAGGGTCGTTTACTATAGCCTAATCTCAGTCTATAAGCTCGTCTAGTAGTTCTCCTATTATATAGTCTCGTAGGCTAGTAGGGCTAGCCCTAATAGACGAAACGCGAACTATAGGGCTTACT
>MU252095.1:0-10217 GCA_019669835.1 Amylocarpus encephaloides
AGCTATTAAAACTAGAGTTAATATACTTCTAGTTTAGAAACTATAGTTTTATAGTCTTAATATATATAAAGATTTACTTTCTATAAACTACCTCTCCTTTATTTAACTTCTCTTATAAAACTGAATCTTACGCTCTTAAATACTTATACATATTTTAAGGTTATTTAAACTACTAGTAACCCTAGCTACTAGCTTACTAAATAATTCTAATATTTAAATAATAGATATAGTTAAAGGAAACTTAAAAATTTAGATACTAAATATCTATAATAAATTAGACTAGCTTAAAATAGACTCGAGAATACTAGAATAAGTACTCTATTTACTTTACTTATATAGAGACTCTATTATACTTAGCGACCTAAACACTTACTATCTATAGTAGAACCCGCTAGCTTAGAAAGAATAAGAGTCTAGAGAACTAATAGAGTAGATAGAGACTAATAATCTTAGTCTCTTAAACTCTTCTAGAAAAGTAACCTTTTTCTAGTTAAATCCTAGACTCTTAGTACTCGATCTTACTCTAGCTACTTCGAGTTTAACTAGTTTAATTAATAACTAGTAAATACTCTTCGATCTTAGCTCTAACTACCTTAGAATCCTATTTATAATTTCGAGTATAAATACTAGTTACGAGCTAGTAGAGAACCTATTAGAGATTAAATACTTCGATACTAAACTCGCTAACTAGGACCTCTTTAAATTAATACTAAGTAATATAAACCTAGAGCTTAGCTCTCTAAAAGACTTAGTATTAGTAGAATCGCCTCTTAAGACGTTATAGCTATATTCTACTAAAGTTAATAGAATACTTAAAAAAGTAGTTATAAAGCTTATAGAGGCGATTACTAGCGCGATAAAGACTAGTATACTACTAATTAGACCTAGTACTAGGCCTAAACTATAGTAGTCTAATAAGCTAAAAGAGTTATATTAAGTTATAACTTAAGCTTAAAGACACATTCTTATTAAGAATAAAGACTCGATCTAGCTCTACTTATAAGCGAAGAATATATACTTTCTAGCTATTAAGAATACTAAAAGAGACTACTAGAATTAGTTTCTTAAAATAAAAGACTTAAAATCGATTTTTAAAGCTCTTTTATATATAAAAGATAAAAGAGTAGAGAAACTTCTCTTAATTAGCTTAGAAAATAATAAATTTAAAGAAACCTTTATAAGTAAAGCTAATATACTTTAAAACACACTTTTTCTAAAACTACTAATTACTAAACTACCTAGATAGAAAGGTTATAAATTCTATAAGTAGAACTAGCCTAGTTTAACTTAAGTAGAGTTAGCTAATACTTATTTAGTAAAAATTAAGAGAAAGATACTAGGCTCTAACTTAATTATATAAGAGTTAATCCTAAAGACTTATAAGACTATTTTAGACTAATTCTTCTACTTATACTTCTATCTAATAGATATAGACTATTACTCTTAAATATAGTAAGAGACGACTTACTCTACTTTAATATATAATCTTTTTTCTAATTTTAAAACTTAATTAAATTACTCTAAAACTTCTATTACGTCTAATAGACGTAAAACGACTCGTATATCTTAAAATATACTTATTCTAGCTAAACTACGTTAATACTAGCTATAGATATTAACTCTAACCCTCTAGAGGCGCTAGACTCTATTCTTCTCTTAAGCTCTTTAAATATACCTTTAGAGACCCTAGAACTTCCTAGAATCGTACTCTCCTACTCGAATAACCTCTTTAATATCTTATCTACCTCTTAAAGATACCTAGAGTCTAGTAGTAACCCTCTTAACTCTTAAAGAAATAAAGAGACGTCGTTAAAAGTATAGACTACTTAGAGTCTTAACTAAAGTATAGACTAGTAGAGCCTTAACTAAAGTCTAGGCGAGTAGAGTCTTAATCGAAGTCTAGGTAAGTAGAGCCTTAACTAAGGTACGAGCTAGTAGAGTCTTAAAAGAGACTCTAGCTTACTCGAAGTAAGTAATACTTATATCGACTACTCTCCTCTATTAAACCTCTTTACCTCGCCCGCTAACTTAATAAACCTCTTTACTTAAGACTTAACCTCTAACTTTATTAGCTCTTAAGCTAGTCCTTTAGTAAAAGAGACTCTATATTAGACTAGAGACTTAATAGTTAAAGTATATTCTCTTTTAAAGGATAGAGAAGAATAAGCTTAAGTACTAGACCTTCTAGAGGTCTTTTAAGAATATATTAAGAAAGAGACTCTTAGAAAGACCTTCTCTATTATCTTAAACTAGATTACTTATCTTAAAAGGCTACTAGACAAATTAAGTCTAAGATAAAAACACTTAGCTAGAAAGCTAATAGTAGTAATATAACTACTATTACTACTTCTTCGAACTCTTTCTTAAATATAACTTAAGTCTCTAATAGAGTTACCTTTATCTTAGTAGTTAAAGAGATAAATATAATAAAGTAATAAGAGTAGACTCTAGTAGAATTAAAGTTAAAACAAAAGTAAAAAGAGCTAAACTCTTAGACTTAAGTAAAGGAAAAGAAGAAAGAGAGTAGACTTATTCTAATCTAAGACCTCTCGAACTTAAAATCGAACCCTCTCTCTTTCTTCTCTATATAAGTAAGAAATACTATTAATAGTACGTTTTTAGCTAAGAAAGTTAAAGAACTAGTAGTAGTAGTAGTTTTAAAGATACTCGCTTAGAATATTATAGTCTTAACTACTAATATCTTCTCTATTAACTACCTTCTAGAGAAGAAGAAAATATAAGTATATATAACTTTTTTCTTAATTTTAAAACTTACTTAAATTACTCTAAAACTTCTATTACGTCTAATAGACGTAAAACGACTCGTATACCTTAGAATGTACTTATTCTAGCTAAACTACGTTAATACTAGCTATAGATATTAACTCTAACCTCCTAGGGGCGCTAGGTCTCGTTTCTCTCTTAAGCCCTTTAAATATGTCTTTAGAGACCCTAGAACTTTCTAGGATCGTACTTCTCTACTTAAATAACTCCTTTAATATCTTATCTATCTCTTAAAGGTACCTAGGGTCTAGTAGCGACTCTCTTAACTCTTAAAGAGATAAAGAGACGTCGTTAAAAGTATAGACTACTTAGAGTCTTAACTAAAGTATAGACTAGTAGAGCCTTAACTAAAGTCTAGGCGAGTAGAGCCTTAATCGAGGTACGAGCTAGTAGAGTCTTAAAAGAGGCTCTAGCTTACTCGAAGCGAGTAATACTTGTACTAGCTATCCCCCTCTATTAAACCTCTTTATCTCACCTACCGACTTAATAAACCTCTTTACTTAAGACTTAACCTCTAACTTTATTAGCTCTTAAGCTAGTTCTTTAGTAAAAGAGACTCTATATTAGACTAGAGACTTAATAGTTAAAGTATATTCTCTTTTAAAGAATAGAGAAGAATAAGCTTAAGTACTAGACCTTCTAGAGGTCTTTTAGAAATATATTAAGAAAGAGACTCTTAGAAAGACCTTCTCTATTATCTTAAACTAGATTACTTATCTTAAAAGGCTACTAGACAAATTAAGTCTAAGATAAAAACACTTAGCTAGAAAGCTAATAGTAGTAATATAACTACTATTACTACTTCTTCGAACTCTTTCTTAAATATAACTTAAGTCTCTAATAGAGTTATCTTTATCTTAGTAGTTAAAGAGATAAATATAATAAAGTAATAAGAGTAGACTCTAGTAGAATTAAAGTCGAAATAAAAGTAAAAAGAGCTAAACTCTTAGGCTTAAGTAAAGGAAAAGAAGAAAGAGAGTAGACTTATTCTAATCTAAGACCTCTTAAACTTAAAATCGAACCCTCTCTCTTTCTTCTCTATATAAGCGAGAAATACTATTAATAGTATATTTTTAGCTAAGAGAGTTAAAGAACCGATAGTAGTAGTAGTAGTTTTAAAGATACTCGCTTAGAATATTATAGTCTTAACTACTAATATCTTCTCTACTAACTACCTTCTAGAGAAGAAGAAAATATAAGCTTATCTTATTTTATATATATCTATTTAAAAAGATATAGTCTAGTTTAAGGTAGTAATTTATTCGATTTCTACTCTCGACTTTAATACCCTCCTAGAAATAAACTTAATTAAGAAAGAGATCTCTATCTTTAATAAAGGCCTAAAAGTTATAGAAAATTCCTACTAGCTTACTCTTCTCTTTAGGTATTAAACTTATTAAACTAGATCTATTACTATTACTTTTAGTACTAAAGTCGAAGCTAATAGAGCTATTTAAAATAGACTCTATATAGTAGGTATTTTAGCTAAGATAGAAAAGTTAATTTAATACTTAAAATCGATCTAATACCTAAAATATTAAAGTTATAGTTATTTAGAGAATAAGTATTAAAATAGAACTACTTATTTCTTATATACTAAAAACTATACTACTAGAGTATATAAGTATACGCTATATAAAGCTATAAGTACTAGCTATAGGTATCTAGTCCTAAAGTACTTAAACTATTAAGAACTATACCTAGCTACTAGTATAGAGTATAAGATTTAAAAGACTCTATTTAGAACTACTCTATAATTAGTAGTTCTATTAGAATTCTATAAGTAAATCTTAATAAGAGCTAGGTAGCTACTAAGTTAGCTCTTTAAATAGCTATTAAAACTAGAGTTAATATACTTCTAGTTTAGAAACTATAGTTTTATAGTCTTAATATATACGAAGATTTACTTTCTATAAACTACCTCTTCTTTATTTAACTTCTCTTATAAAACTATATCTTACGCCCTTAAATACTCGCGTACATTTTAAGGTTATTTAAACTACTAGTAACCCTAGCTACTAGCTTACTAAATAACTCTAATATTTAAATAATAGATATAGTTAAAGGAAACTTAAAAATCTAGATACTAAATATCTATAATAAATTAGACTAGCTTAAAATAGGCCTAAGAACACTAGAACGAGTACTCTACCCGCTTTACTTATATAGAGACTCTATTATACTTAGCGACCTAAATACTTAGTACCTATAATAGAACCTACTAGCTTAGAAAGGACGAGAGTCTAGAGAACTAATAGAGTAGATAGAGACTAATAACCTTAGTCTCTTAAACTCTTCTAGAAAAGTAACCTTTTTCTAGTTAAATACTAGACCCTCGGTACTCGACCTTACTCTAGCTACTTTAAGTTTAACTAGTTTAATTAATAACTAGTAAATACTTCTCGATCTTAGTAAATTACTCTAAAACTTCTATTACGTCTAATAGACGTAAAACGACCTATATATCTTAGAATATACTTATTCTAGCTAAACTATATTAACGCTAGCTATAGATATTAACTCTAACCCCCTAGAGGCGCTAGGCCCTATTCCCCTCTTAAGCCCTCTAAATATACCTCTAGAGACCCTAGAACTTTCTAGGATCGTACTCTTCTACTTAGATAACCCCTTCGACATCTTATCTACCTCTTAAAGACACCTAGAGTCTAGTAGCGACCCTCTTAACTCTTAAAGAGATAAAGAGACGTCGTTAAAAGTATAGACTACTTAGAGCCTTAACTAAAGTATAGACTAGTAGAGCCTTAACCGAGGTACGAGCGAGTAGAGCCTTAAAAGAGGCTCTAGCTTACCTAAAGCGAGTAATACTTATACTAGCTACCCCCCTCTATTAAACCTCTTTACCCCGCCTATTAACTTAACGAACCTCTTTACTTAAGACCTAACCTCTAACTTTATTAGCTCTTAAGCTAGTCCTTTAGTAAAAGAGACTTTATATTAGACTAGAGACTTAATAGTTAAAGCATATTCTCTTTCAAAGGATAGAGAAGAACAAGCTCGAGTACTAGACCTCCTAGAGGTCTTTTAAGAATATATTAAGAAAGGGACTCTTAGGAAGACCTCCTCTATTATCTTAAACTAGATTACTTATCTTAAAAAGGCTACTAGATAAATCGAGTCTAAGGTAAAAACACTTAGCTAGAAAGCTAATAGTAGTAATATAACTACTATTACTACTTCTTTAAACTCTCTCTTAAATATAACTTAAGCATCTAATAGAGCTACCTTTACCTTAGTAGCTAAAGAGGCGAACCTAATAAAGTAATAAGAGTAAACTCTAGTAGAATTAAAGTTAAAACAAAAGTAAAAAGAGCTAAACTCTTAGGCTTAAGTAAAGAAAAAGAAGAAAGAGAGTAGACTTATTCTAATCTAAGACCTCTTAAACTTAAAATCGAACCCTCTCTCTTTCTTCTCTATATAAGCGAGAAACGCTATTAATAGCGCGTTTTTAGCTAAGAGAGTTAAAGAACTAATAGTAGTAGTAGTTTTAAAGATACTCGCTTAGAATATTATAGTCTTAACTACTAATACCTTCTCTACTAACTACCTTCTAGAGAAGAAGAAAATATAAGCTTATCTTATTTTATATATATCTATTTAAAAAGATATAACCTAGTTTAAGGTAGTAATTTATTCGATTTCTACTCTCGACTTCGATACCCTCTTAGGAATAGACCTAATTAAGAAAGAGATCTCTACCTTTAATAAAGGCCTAAAAGTTATAGAAAATCTCTACTAGCTTACTCCTCTCTCTAGGCGTTAGACTTATTAAACCGAATCTATTACTATTACTTTTAGAACTAAAGCTAAAGCTAATAGAGCTATGTAAAATAGACTCTATAGTAGGTATTTTAGCTAAGGTAGAAAAGTTAATTTAATACCTAAAATCGATCTAATACCTAAAATATTAAAGTTATAGTTATTTAAAGAATAAGTAACTATTTATTTATTTATTTATTCTATTTTACGTTCTATATAAGTTAAAGACTATAGTAAGACGGTTATACTAGAGCTAGTCTCTAGTATAATAGTTTAGTATTATAATATAAATAAAGAGCCTCTTTATTATAGTAGTTTAGTAGAAGTCTATCTCTAGGAAATAATAAAGGAAATAAGAAGTAAGAAAAGTATATATTTTAGGCCGAGGCCTATTCTAATTCGCTAGTATTAATTTGTCGATTCCTATTCTCGTACTCTCTCTTATACTCTCTCTCTCTCTCTTCTCTATTAGTATACTACTTTCGAGTCGTAATTCTAGTACTAGTAAGATATATAAGTAGTTTTTCGATTCCGATTCTAGTATTTTAAAGTAGTACCTTTATAAGTACTACCTCTTTTAGTTTCTTAACTAGCTTAACTCTTTGTTTCTTATAGTCTAGATAGTTAAAAAGAAGGTAGTCGCTAGTTTCTTTTCTACTATAGAAATATAAATCCGAGTTACTTCGTTCTATACACTTTAGGTAGTCCTTTAGATAGCTATAGCCTAGCTTTAGCTAATAGAACGTACTCGCTAGTAGTCTCTTAGTCTCTCTAGAGATTCTTAGACTAGCGTCTAGTAAGAAGGTACGATTAATTTCGTGTTTTTAGTCCTCTTTAGATTTTCTTTAACTACTCGATTTAGTAAATTTTCTTAATTTTTAGGCTATATAAGACTTAACTCGTTATACTAGTCCTATTTAGAATAGCTAATACCTATTTCGCTAGTTTATCTACTAGCTCGTTTCTCTCTACTTTAGTATATCCTAGGACCTATTCTAGTACTTATTTATTTATTTATTTATTCTATTTTACGTTCTATATAAGTTAAAGACTATAGTAAGATAGTTATACTAGAGCTAGTCTCTAGTATAATAGTTTAGAATTATAATATAAATAAAGAGCCTCTTTATTATAGTAGTTTAGTAGGAGTCTATCTTTAGGAAATAATAAAGGAAATAAGAAGTAAGAAAAGTATATGTTTTAGACTGAGGCCTATTCTAATTCGCTAGTATTAATTTGTCGATTTCTATTCTCGTACTCTCTCTCGTACTCTCTCTCTCTCTCTTCTCTATTAGTATACTACTTTTAAGTCGCGATTCTAGTACTAGTAAGATATATAAGTAGTTTTTCGATTTCGATTCTAGTATTATAAAGTAGTACCTTTATAAGTACTACCTCTTTTAGTTTCTTAACTAGCTCGACTCTTTATTTCTTATAGTTTAGATAGTTAAAAAGAAGGTAGTCGCTAGTCTCTTTTCTACTATAGGAATATAAATCTAAGTTACTTCGTTCTATACGCTTTAGATAGTCCTTTAGGTAGTTATAGCCTAGCTTTAGCTAATAGAACGTACTCGCTAGTAGTCTCTTAGTCCCTCTAGAGATTTTTAGACTAGCGTCTAGTAAGAAGGTACGATTAATTTCGTGTTTTTAGTTCTCCTTTTAGATTTTCTTTAACTACTTAATTTAATAAATTTTCTTAATTTTTAGGCTATATAAGACACAACTTATTATACTAGTCCTATTTAGAATAGCTAATACCTAATTCGCTAGTTTATCTACTAGCTTGTTCCTCTCTACTTTAGTATGTCCTAGGACCTATTCTAGTACTATACTAGCTTCTTTTTATCGAATTAAGTTAGCTACTTAAATAGCTCGAATTTAATACAATTAACCTAGGTTATCGAAAGGTGTTTTTAGTTAGTATAAGCCGGCTTAATTATCGGAGTAGACCTTATATTCGACTCTACTAGTCGCTATTTAACTAATATACTCTATTTCTTATATTACCCTCTCTAGTTCTCTATGATATACTAGTTAGTTAGATCTTAGGTTTAGGAGCTTTTAGGTTAAAATAGTCGAGATAGTATTTTCTTAATTATAGGTAACTAGTTCTACTCCTATTTCTTAAGACTTTTCTAAAGAGCTAGCGTCTATATATACTATAGTCGACTTTCGAGAATCTTTTTATAAATAGTTATTATATACCTTAGCTTATTCTTCTTTCGGTAAATTTAAGATAATAATACTATAGAGAGTTACTTTCTTCTATAGAGGGAAGTAAAAGTGTTAAATCGGCTTAAGTAAGTTAGTATCTACTAGCTCCTATATAGAGCTTCTAATCCTTTCGAGCTAAATTCGCTTTTTGAGATTAGAAGGTATACTAAGGTTAGTAGTTACCTATTTATTTATAAGATAGGTCGAAGCTAGTTTAGCTAGTTAAAAGACATATTATTAAATAGAGCTATTTAGTTATACCTCTATAGGTAGTAGAGAGGCGTTAATTTCTATAGTCGTAATTAGAGAGGTTTTAAAGGCTCTAAGTATCTTTTGTAACCTAAGGTTTTAAATCGATTTAAGCTTATCTTAGAGACTAGCTTAACCCTTTTACTAAATAACCGAGCTATAGTTAGCTATACTAGTAATATAGGCTAGGTATAACTATCGAAAGGTAAAAGGAGAGAGTCCTCGTTCCGAGTTAGTTAGTCTCTCTAGTCTATAAAAAGCTTATTTTACTTTTAAGACCTTTATCGAGACATACTTCTTATAGGTTAGATTTCGATCAAAGTATATTTCTAACTACTTTACTAGCTTACTAGGTTTAACTAGTTCGCTATTTAGTAGTTTTAGAATACGCTTTAAGACTTCTTTTTCTAAATAAAAGTAAATAAGTTCCGTCTTATCTAAGTTAAATTCGATCGACTTTTTAGACGCTAGTTAGTATAGCTTCTCTACCTCTACTTTAAGTACTCGTACATTCTTCTTTAAACTCGTCGACAAGTACGTAAGTGATATATCGTCGATATATAATATAAACTTAGTAGTTAGAGAGTAAAAGAGGTCTTAAATATAAATTAGAAAGAGAATCGGTAAAATAGGACTACCTTATAGTATTCTAGTATTAATATTCGAGAAGTCCTCTATTTGTTCGTTAAATAAGAGTCGTATTCGCTAGTTAGAGACAACTAGTACAACCTTTTTCCTAAATTTAAAACTTGCTCAAATTACCCCGAAACTTCTGTCACGTCTAATAGACGTAAAACGACCCGCATACCTTAGAATGTACTTATCCTAGCCAAACTACGTTAACGCTAGCTATGGATATTAACTCTAACCCCCCGGGGGCGCTAGGCCCCGTTCCCCCCTTAAGCCCTCCGAATATGCCTCCGGAGACCCTAGAACTTTCTAGGATCGTACTCTTCTACTCGGACAACCCCTTCGACATCTTATCTACCTCTCAAAGGCACCTAGAGTCTAGTAGCGACCCCCTTAACCCTTAAAGGGGTAAAGAGACGTCGTTGAAAGCATAGACCACTCAGAGCCTTAACCGAAGCAAAGGCTAGCAGAGCCTCAACCGAGGCACGAGCTAGTAGAGCCTTAAAAGAGGCCCTAGCTCACCTAAAGCGAGTAATACTCGCACCGGCCACCCCCCTCTATCG
>MU252096.1:0-10179 GCA_019669835.1 Amylocarpus encephaloides
TTTAGACGATCGAATAGCCTCGATAGCTAGAATAATTCGTCCTTCTTAGGTTTGAATTTCTATGATAAATAGTTAAGAAAACGCGTATTAAAGTTTTAGAAGTTTATGCCAAGGAAAAGTGATCGACTCGCTGATATGATCGACTCGCTGATATGATCGACTCGCTGATATGATCGACTCGCTGATATGATCGACTCGCTGATATGATCGACTCGCTGATAAACCACGTTATATATATATCATACCCAGGCAACCTCTCAGTGTTTGAATCATTTGATGATTATACTGTGATGATGATTATACTGTGCTGATATAAGAGAAGGGGTTGGCATATCTATTGATGGCTGGATGATAGTTTTGGAATTCGTCAATGTAAGCGTCCGCATCCTCATATCTCGCCCAAATTCCGAGCTTACTCCCTCCTCGACTTGGCCAGACTAGAAGAACTGGCTTCCTGGTCATATGTTTGCATTCCAGTGCCTACCTCTCTTCATGGGGTAGAAGAGGCTTTAGGCATTGTCTCATCGCTGAGCAGACACAAATGTTTCGATTTCAGCACATCTTCGGCACAATCAACAGTCATGGAAAAGACCGAATCAATTGCAATTTGACATCCGTGCTATGGCAAGACCAAGCTTGAGCATGTGGTATTCTGCTTCTCGCGACACATATCTATCCACCGTCAACTCTCTTGGCCACCATGGAGGCCATGGACATGCGACGTCAAACGCGTAGTGGTTCTTTCCAGTTTGATGACAGACGAGAAAGAAGGAGAGAAAGCATGCAAGATTTTGCAGAAGGCTCGTCGCCCAGGGGAATAAAGAGAATAAAGGGAATGCAAAATTCCTTGCTTTCACGCCTTGTTTTGTTGTCCAAAAAAAGGAGGGATCGAGGTTCTGCTCGAATACGATGGTGGCCTCTGGATTCGTCTCTCTGAAGAGACACGACTCCATCTGTCCCACTGTCCCAGTCGCGTCCTTCGCGGGCATGTGTATTCGGAGCAATAAACTATCCGTCGGGGTTTCGAATGGGGGAACAATGGGCGAGAGCCTGTTGTTCGGGTGAACCCTTGATGACTTGATCTCTCATGGCGAAAGAGGGGGACGCGGTCTCGAGGCGGCGTTTCCGCATTGCCGACAACCTGTCCCGATGTTGTTGCACTGGATTGCCAAATATTGTACGAAGCAGGTCGTCATAGGTATGGAGCAAAATTAAAAAGAAAGAAGAAAAGGACCGGTCCAACTGGGTTCGTGTCCGTGTCCGTGCTTACATAAGCAAACTGGTGTCGGAGGACGGCGAAATGCAACGCCGATGCCGTCCTTATCCACCTAAATGCGGAGTACTTCGAAGTATTACTCCGTAAATATCCAGGCACTGCGTAATAAATGTTAGGCGAGTCCAAATACTGTCGAAAATCCGAGTGGCCTGTCCAATCACCTGGTCAGGATACCTCCTTTTGGTCTCCTATTGGCTGAATCGTGTTGCGTCATTTAACATCTATTTATCCCTGTACGGAGTAACAATGGCATCAAATAGGATACCATGATCTTGACAACAGAACACAAATCCATCACTCTCATAGGCTGTTCGTGTCGGATGCTCCCAATTCCATCGTCCCGCTTCGCCTAATGTGTCGGGCATATCGAGTCGCAACTCGCAACCCTCTCTCCACATATGAAACCATCATCTACCAGACTTTCTAGACCTTCTCGCAAGACTCTCAACCTTTTGCCCAGTCACATAGGAATATAGTAGCCTGCGAACATCCATCCTGTGACAAATCACGTCATGCAGACAGACCTTCCGGAGACAATTAGCTGCACCACCTGCTTCCTTCAGCCTTTCGGGATATAAGAAGGCCGCATTGCTTCTGAACTCGTCGTCACATTATAACTCCTTCACCAAAGCGACCATGGCAGAAGTCGAGCTTCCGTTCAAAAGCTTGATGGCGGTATCCGCGATATCGTCATACTACCTAGTAAACTACCAACCCAATGTTCTACTATTCGCTGAGCCCACAGTGGTTGGCACATTTGCGCAACTCTTTACTCTACAATTCTTTCTGTGGGCAGTGTGGAAAGTAGTTATATGGCCGAAATTCGTGTCGCCGTTGAGGAAACTGCCCAGTCCGAGTGGAGGAAGTTGGTGGAACGGCCAATTCAATACGATATTCAAGAATACGACTGGCATTCCAATGGCAGAATGGTATGTGGCGCCACAACGTCAAAATTCGAAAATCATGCTAATGACTTGAAACAGGATCAACACCATCCCCAACGACGGCTTGATAGCTTATCGGGGATTGATCAACACCGAACGTGTACTCGTTACCTCTCCTAAAGCCCTTAGCGAAGTCATGACCACTCGAAGCTACGATTTCATTAAACCAAAGCAAGTTGTGACAACACTCGGTCGTCTCTTGGGCGTGGGAATCCTGCTAGCTGAAGGCGACGAACATAAGTTCCAGCGAAAACACCTTGCTCCAGCGTTCGCGTTCAGACACATCAAAAACTTATATCCGGTGTTCTGGATGAAAGCAAGAGAGAACGTGGTGAAGCTGGTGGATCATGTCAATGCTGGTGGTGCTGAAAGAGAGCAGATTCCATACCAATCCCCGGAAGATCTTGCCAATCCCAAGGATGCTACACCCGTCATTAATGTCGGTTCATGGTCTGCCAGAGCTACTCTTGATATTATTGGTCTTGCTGGGATGGGCAAAGATTTTGGTGCTGTTGAAGATGAAGATGCTCTTCTTAGTAGGACGTACAGAAAGATATTTACCTTCACCTCTGGTGCAATGGTTATCGGTCTTATGTCTATGTTTCTTCCAGGTTGGTTCGTCCATGCATTGCCAATCAAGCGAAATTCAGACATCATAGAAGCTGCCGGTACAATCCGAAATGTCTGCCGTCAAGAAATCAAGGAGAAGAAAGTGCGACTCGCCAACAAGAAATACAAGGATGTTGATATTCTGAGTATCGCTTTGGAAAGTGGTGGTTTCACAGATGAGAATTTAGCAGACCAAATGATGACCTTCCTTGCAGCTGGGCACGAGACTACGGCATCGGCAATGCTCTGGGCGATATACCTCCTCTGCCTTCATCCCGAAGTGCAAATGCGTTTGCGGCAGGAGATTCGGTCGGGTATTCAAAGTCTTGACTCGGATGTTACAAGCCAAGAGATTGATGATATTCCTTACCTCCACGCTGTTTGCAATGAGGTGTTACGCTTCTTCCCACCTGTTCCCTTAACGCCACGGATCACGGCGCGAAACACCACAATCCTCGGCCAAGCAATACCGAAAGGTACTCGGGTAATGCTCGTACCTTGGGCTATCAACCGGTCGGAAGAGCTGTGGGGTCCAACAGCCCTCAAGTTTGATCCCGAGCGTTGGATGCCGTCTGAATCGAACCCACACAGCGCTAACGGTGGCGCCTCGAGTAATTACGCCTTCCTGACTTTCCTCCACGGCCCCAGAAGCTGCATCGGTCAGAAGTTTGCTCTGAGTGAGTTTGCTTGTCTACTAGCCGCATGGGTCGGGAGGCTCGAGTTCGAGCTTGTTGATGAAAGTCAGCGAGATCAGAATAACCTCAATATCAAGGGCGGTGTGACAATGAAGCCGGCAAAGGGTTTATGGGTCAAGACGAAGGTTGTACCTGGCTGGTGATATTTGTGCCCAAGGTCGGGGTTCATAGATTTCTAATGTACTATACAACATAACAAAACTTTAAGAGTAATATGATATTTCCTTTCACACTGTCTTTTGACTTGAAGTTATGGCAACTCTCGTTGTGCGTCGCTTGATTTAGTGACGTGTTGTGAAGTAAGTGCCTGCGAGTTTACTCTGTCTGGCCCTTGTCAAGATATCCTTTCAGTTCATGATGCTGCCTCCCCAAATAGCTTGTTGTAACGGTGCTTTTTGCACCCCATTCTGGTAGAGGTATACGTACAGTACAACAAGTGCGAATGATCATCTGCGGCGGGCATACTGCAATCACAGACCGAGTATTCAGAAATAATCAATAACATATTGCAAGCATCCCTGATAATTCTCCATTGTTTAATTTGGTTTCTTGCTGACTGATCTACTATTGACTAGGGCTTCTTCCGATAGTTAGAAACGCTCTAACCATAAACCAAGAATATACGAGCTCACTCAAATATAATCCTCTCAACAAACAGTTGGCAAGTCCTCCAATTGCCCAGACTTGTTCTTCTTAGCGACGAGACCTTTACGGACTTCGAGATTGGCGCACGATATCCATAGAAGTATTCGTGGACTTTGGCCAAATGTTCTTCATGAGGTAGGTAGGTACTCGCCGAGGGTGTATACCTTGTCTGCATGGATAGGCTACGTTATACTGCCAGCTTGTGGTCTTGCTAGGACCAGCACGGCCAACTTAGAGATGTCACAATCCCAACGTCAGCAAAGGAGACATCGCGCAAATGACGCCGCGCTTTGCAATTGAGCGCGAGAGCGAGAATTCTAGGATGTTCTCGTTGCAACCGGGGTGGATTGGGATGTTGATAAGTCGGTTGCGTTGGAGGGTAAGGTGGAAAAGGATCCTCGATTTTTGACGATGGGGTTGCTACTCTGAAGAAAGGTTGGTGTCTTAGAAAGCAGAACTCCATGAGGAGGGTGTACGCCTCAAGTTCCAGCACGATACGACGCTGTCAATCTCTGAGTCTTTCACATATGGTTGTAGGATCCCAACGTCAAGCTTGCGTGGGGTGTTGCGTCTTAAAGTAGAAATGTCGTTTCCTCTATTCTTCCCCACGCACGTTGCAGTTCAATTTATCCTTAATCGATCTCCATGATCCTCGGATTTAACCCCGAACCTTCAACCCACCTTCGCCTAGACCTCAAGTCAATATTCGATTTATTACTCGACCCAAGCGCTGGATAATTAGAAGGATAGCCACTATTCTGCAACCCCTGATTGTACGCAGGCCCCCAGCTTTGCATTAGCTCCTTCTGACGACTCATGAGAATCATTCTCCTCCGATGCTCGGCTTCATTCTCATCATTATTTAACCTGCTTAGTGAAGTGGCCTGTCTCAATGCAAGTTGATCGCTGTTTTGTTGGACTCTGAGAAGATCATTTTGTCTTGCTAGACCTTGCTGGTGCATTCTCTGCTCATGTTCTTGCCTCAACTTGAATTGTCTTTCTTCTTTTTCTAATTTCGCTTGCGTGGCTTCTGCCTCCAACGATAGCTTAAGACGGGCTGCCCTGATCTGACGCTGCTCCTCTTCAACTCTGCGACGCTCTTCTTCAGCTTCTTCTCGTCTTCGCTTCTCCAGTGCTTTGCGATCATCCTCTGCTTTTTGAATATGCTGGGGAGGGTCGATCATATCGCGTGGTTGAGCGCCTTTGTTTTTCCAGTAGCGATCAGTTGCTGAGAAGCTTTCTAGCAACGTGACTAGGCTTTGAGATTGTGTCTTGTCGCCTCTGCATTTTCCCTTTTTTACATACATGGTTGGGGAATACGTGTACTCGCCGTTGGTGAAGAGGTTGTGCTCAAAATTGATCTCTTTGAACTGTCCACATTCGAGGAAAACCTTTGTCATAATATAAGGGTTCGCGCTGTCGAGTGCATGGTGTAGAATAGAGCGGTTTTCTGCCTGGGGAAGTCGTTCTCCTGTCAAAGCACCGCCTTCGATTAAGGCTAGGATGGCTAGCTTTATCTTCTTCTCCTTCTGTTGAGCCGTCGCTTGTGTCTGCTGAAGGTATACTGGGGCTCGGAAGCAAAGTTCAAACAAAGGTGGCCGGCCTTCAAAGCGGAGGGAAGGTAGATTTGCATCGTATCCATATTTTAAAAGAAGATTGATGGCATCGAGATTCGCCCAGTGAGCCGCGTCATGTAAACTGCCATCAGTGGGACAAGACGAAGCTTCGAGTAATATTCGCATGCTATTGATGTCACCCTTTTGGCTTGCAATACTTAGCGGCGTCACACCCTCTTCATTCGCAACGTCAACGTCGGCCCCCGCATTTACTAGTAGTGGGACAGCTTGATAGCGGCCGCTCTCTATTGCGATATAAAGCAGCGGTTCGGGATGATCCCTTAGATCAGCTAGTCATTCCATGTCAGTAGACACCCTCGACATCATGCGTTGTATGGTACGTTATACGTGGATGGAATGAAAGATAGACTTACGACTTCGAGAGATTAATAGCTCCACCATAGAATCCGCGATTTTCTTCCCCTTACTTGATAGTGCCCAGTATAAAGCGGTAATCTGGCCTTCCTCGGACGACATAGGATCATTAACGCGGAAACCAGCCCTCAGCGTTGCTTCCAATATTTGAAGATTGTTTGGATAGCTGTTGATGCAAAGAAAAACTGGTGGTTCAGGAATCTGTCCATGCATGAAGTCGGGATCCAAATGGTCTACAGCTAGTTCAATGAAGGTCTCTATGACTTGTAAAGTATTTTCCTCTCCAAGTTTGGAGTGGAATGCGTACGGGAAAGCCATCGAGATTGATTCGTTACATGGTTTCATTTCGAGGAATCTCCTTACCAAAGCTGGCTCCCCTCGTTCTGTCACAATCTGTAAAGCTTCGCCTTCCCTATGATCAACATCGACTCGGTATTGCAGTAATGCGACTTCGAAGTGTCGAGCACTTGGTTGGCCATCTCTCACGGTTCTTATCAGGGCGTCGCTAACCGCAGTACCTTCTGCACCGTTTTCGAGAAGGATTGTTAGGATATCAAAAGTCTCTCGCTTGGACCAAAAATTCTCCGATTTCATCAAAACCGAGAATACGACGGATGCAGCAGACTCAATAGTCGCATGCGCAAACAATAGACTCAACAAATGTTTGTTGAATGTCCTTGCTGCACCTATGAGCGGGTTGTGATTGTTATAGTGTACCGACGCGCCAAATGATAAAAGAAGCTGCAGCGCCTGGATATCGACAGTCTTTTCTTGGACAAGCGTGTCGACAGCAGCTGCTACCTGCCCATCGTTCGGCATTTTAACTTCCAGAATCATTTCGAGGGCGTGGTGCCGAGTTTTGGAACCGAGCTTCAGGGAAGCTTCGAACATCTGTGATAAAATTTCGGTGGAAGGCTGTTGTGAGCTTTTCAAGAGTATTTCCAGAAGCGTAAGATCACCAGAACAAGTACAATGGATTAATGCCTCTCCCCCTTGGAAGTTTAACGACGCTCCATACTCAAGGAAGACCTTAGTCAATGCCACACCATCACGACCTTTCCTCGTTTCCGTCACTAGGGCCATATCTAGCGACGGACCTTGCAAGCCACCATCGAGTATTAGCCGTAGTATCTTGATCTTCTTTTGGCGAGAAGGAGACATTGAGAGCGCCACTTCAAAGCCAGCTGCCAGACTATCATTATTGGGCTTTTGGTAGTCTCCCTGCACCAGCATTTCAAGTATTCCAATATTCTCAGATAAAACAGCAGCGGTCACAGAAGCGCCTCCATCGAAGTCGGGAGAAGCCCCTTTCTCCAAGAACACCTTGCACAATTCGTCCTTCTGCGACTTGGCCGATACCACGAGAGCCTTAGAACAAGAGTCTCGTGGTGGGCCAGCCCCAACGAGAATACGGCAGTATTTAAGCTGGTCCCGTGGGTTTCGAAGTCTAATCGCAGCAGCAAATGCACCGTCGAAAGTAACTATGTTTGGACGCTTCTCGAGCATTAATTGAAGTTGAAGAAGATGTTGGTTCGCAATGGCTAAGCACAAGGCATGGCCATTCTCGTAATCGACCGATGCTTCTCGTAGTAGAAGCTTCATGAAATCGATGTTATGATGTTCAGTATTGATGGCTATATCGAGCCCTTTATTAACTTCTTCTCCAGTAGCACCAGCATATATCAGCTTATGGCAAGCTTCCATTCGACCCCCAGAGTCAGACAAATTCAGAGCCGCCGAAAATGCTCTACTGAGAGACTCAGATCGTGGGCGGTGTTCAAGCAGCAAGCTTAAAATGTCGAGGTCGAAAAGCTTGGTAGCCTGGAGCATCGACTCACCCGCATTGTGATTGACATCAGCCCCCTTTTCGAGGAGCATTCGTGTAAGCTGAAATCGCGTGTCGATGTTCGAGAATGTGACTGCACTCGGTAAAGCTGCTGACAAAGTGCTTTCAGGAAGTTGTCCTTGCAGCAGCATAGCGAGTAACTTCTCGTCTCCGACGCCGACGGCTGCGCTAATCGTATTGCTACCATCTGCGCCCTTCGAAATGAGAATTTGAAGTATTTGATCTTGTTGGCTCGCCCTTTGAACTCCAGTAGCTCTCTTTCGATTCCCGAGAGCGATGTCAAGCGAGCTATTAAGGCTCGTCTTATCCGAATGGCGTGAAATAATCCGCACGAAATCTACATTGCCAGCCTCGGTCGACGTTTCAAGAAGCTTGCTTCGTTCCTGAAGGGGTTTCTTAAAGATACTGCCCATCGACTTCCTCGGGGGTGTGAAGTTTATGTCGCCTCCTGCTTCGACGAACAAGTCCCTGAGAACTTCCACAACTCCCGGTCCAGCAATTTCTTTTCCTTTGACGACAGCGGTGAGTGCTCGACAGAAATCTCGATCGCTAAACTTGGCACGCTTAGCCTTAGTAGTAAAAGCTCTTGACAGTCGAGAGCGCGAATCGATTTTCGCATCCTTGTTCCGCCAGAGTATTTCATGCGCAATAGTTTCGTCTTGCGGTGTGCGAAAGCGTTCTTGAATTTGTGGTGGTGCCACACTCTGCGTTCCATTCCTGTTATATGGACTCGCTTGATATCCTTCAGGAGATATCGAACCATGATGATCTCGCGGCTGTACACTTCGTGTAGCATCTCTGCTGCATATACTAACAGTGTATTCTTGAGGAGACAGTGAATCCCGGCGGAAATATTCTCGTGTTTCTAGTGGTACAACACTCTGGGTGTCACTTCTGTTGTATGGACTGGTATAATCTCTACCAGAAGACCTTGGGTCATCACGAAGCTGTTCTGGTGCTACGCCTCGTGTTGAGTTCCAGTTGAATGGATTTGCAGGATATCCATCGGGAGGCATCGAGTTTTGGGAAAAGTGTCTTTGCATTTCAGGTGGCGCAACACTCCGAGTATTATTTCTGCTGTGTGGACTATTATGATACCCATCAGGAGATATTATATCCTGGGGGATACCATCTCGCATCTCTGGTCCTGCAACACTTCGAGTACTATTTCTGTTGTATGGACTAGAATAATAACTATCAGGAGACCTCAACTCGTCACGGAAGTGATGTGGCGCTACACTCCGTGTTGAATTTCTGTTATACGTGCTGGTATGATAGCCATCGGGAGACATTGATTCGTGACGATTGGTCATTTTCCTCTTCAATCATGGGTTCTTATCTAATAAGCCGTGAAAGTCAATATTTTGAATTCATAGTGCTGAATGATGGTACCAATGAATGTGTAATAAGATGGAAGGGCGTTTTGCTCATATGAACTCACCACGAAGCAGAGCTCGGTATCTAGACTACAAGAGCATCGTCTGACCTCCCAATCCGTTCGGCTGCGAAGAAAGGCGAGCCTTAAAGGTTAATGTCCTCGCTTGAAGAGGAACAATAGAGTTGGGATAATTCGGAAGACTGCAGCATCAGACGCTCACAGGGTTGAAAAGAAAGCGGACGACGAGATATCTTCCAGAAGAAGGCTTCGAACGATCCTCAGAAAGGATCAATTCTGGGCGGATATTGTAACATCGACTCAGTCCTGTGGCTGAGTATGAGACCTTCACCGGAGCAAGCTGCAGCCACCATGCACTTTAATTGTATTTTATGCAGGGATTGTAGGAGACTGGCAAGCTGAGCATGGACTCGAAGCCCATTGGTGGCTGCAACATATTTTGGGCTCGTCTGCATCCAAGACATTCGCATGGATGATAGAGTCGACGTGGTCGCGGTAGGAAGGGCATACTACGTATATACGCACTAGCTTAAGGCTTAAGCGCCCTGTAACCTTACTGTATATAACAAGGGTGGAATACGGTGTACTCCGACTTTAACCCCTACTCGTTCGGTTAATCTCACTCACTTATTAAGCGAGCTTATTGGTGGGTTCAGTACTCGTCACCTCTAACGTACTCCACAAGCGAGTCGTGTTTATATGCGAGTCGTGTTTATATGCGAGTCGTGTTTATATGCGAGTCGTGTTTATATGCGAGTCGTGTTTATATGCGAGTCG
>MU252097.1:0-10077 GCA_019669835.1 Amylocarpus encephaloides
CTGACTCCTGCATAAGGCTCTCAGTTATGAGCCCGGACTCGCGCTAGGAGACCAATCACGTGTTATACCTCGTTTTTAGCCTCCAACCGTTTTTTTACCTAAGTCAAAAACACAGCCTTTATCCTACGGATATAAGGAGTCAGTTTCTGATTTTATACGCCATTTACGACACCCGAAATGGCTCTACCATACACAAATCCACAGTCAGTCCTACTAGGAGCACCAGACGACTGGGATAACTGGTATTATATGGTCAAAACAAATACGACTGGCCTGGGAATATGGGATAATATTAACCCTGATTCTCCAGTACTAGAGAAGCTTTCACGACCTTTACCACCTACCATTAAGACTATCAGACCTCAAGTTTTAGGACAACCTGATAACTCGCCATTTACGGAGTTTGAGAAGCTTCAAATACAAATTATACTCGAAACATACAGGGATAACCTGAGAGTATATAACCGCAAGCAAAAGGCTCTTAACGAGACTCCAACAAACCTTATTAATACACTTAAGGTCGACAGCCTATAGGTTATTAAAACATGTGATTCGGACCCTTATCAAATGATAAAAGCGTTACAGAATCACTTTACACTAAAGGACGACCAGACAATAAGAGAATACGTTCTTAAATACCAGACCCTCTGCTTTCCTAATACAAAGCAGAATATCGATATATGGCTCAAGGACTGGGAGGTGGTATACCGAAAGCTATACCAACTCAAGGCCCCAGACGTTCAGGATCAGAGAGCTCATCGAGATTTCGTGCTCGCCACAGCAAATATCGCCCCAGGATTTCATAACCTCTGGAGAGGCAAGCTACAAGAGCGTGGTAAAAGCTGGGATATTACGGAGCTTTTAAGAGACTTCAGGGACTGGCGTAGGGAAGACAAGCTGTTGGCAGCAAGGGCAGCTCCTCCAAAGGGGGCCTTTGCGGCAGTTATTGACCCCTCACAAGCTAGTGGCAAGCCTACTAGCAGAAATCCCACAGATCAAGGGAATAAACCAAAAAGCAAACTAAAGTGCGCTTGTGGAGAGAAACATTATTTCGACCAGTGTAAATATTTAATCCCCGAAGTACGCACTAGTGGCTGGAAACCTAACCTAGAGACTCTCATGGCAGTTCAACAAGCAGAAAAAGAGTTTCCACCGGTACTAGCATTAGCGCTAGCAAGGGCCCGTACGAAGGCTAAACAGAACAGCTTAGAGACACCTCGGAGTACATTTACTTCAAGAATCCGATATAATACACCTATGAGCTGTACGGCAATAATAAAGCTTAATTATGAGTTATATAACTCATTTCTACTCGATTCAGGAACTACGAACCATGTATGTAATAATCGCCAGCGATTCTCAAGTAATTACATAGAATACACCACCCTAGAATATATATATTCGGCCAGTGAGAAGGTCCGAATCCTAGGCAAGGGTTCAGTAGTTATTTACCCTGTAGATACCACAGGGAAATCAAGTCCTTTCGAGCTGAAAGAGGTCCTTCACGTACTAGAGTTTCACGCTAGTTTAGTGTCCTTACAGGCAGTTAAAAAGGCAGGGTTTTAGTGGGATATATAGAATAACCTTCTGACATATAAGAGTGTACCGATTTTTACTACTCTAACGTACCTGAATCAGTAGGTACTAGAGTATAAACAGGAAGGGGAACCTACAGCCTTTTCGGCCATAAAAACCACTAAAAAGCCTTTAAAGGACCCGAAGCCAGTCCTAAAAGGCACTCTACTTAAGTGGTATAAGCGCCTAGGACATACTAGTAAGGAAATACTCGATCACTTATCGGAAGGGTCGATAGGAACTTAAATAACCTCTGTACAGGACGATATAAGCCTTAAAAACTGTAAAGTTTGTCGCATTTCTAAAGCTACACAGGTTATATTAAGAAGGGTAAGGGATATACCACCTACCCCCTTCTCGACTCTCATGTACGATATACTATATATGAGAGAGGCAGAGACCAGAGAAGTCCTATTTCTACACCTATTTTACCCTACTACTAAGGCACACTTCGGATATTCACTCTAAAATCGGAGGCAGGACTCTATACTAGCCGGTATTAAGGACTGTATTAATAAGGTTAATAACTAGGGTTTTAAGGTTTATACACTCCTTACTAACGGCGAAAGAGCCTTAGGAACAGAGTATAATTAGTGGACGTCTGACTAAGGGATAGTTACGTAGATATCTACTTTATATTCTAAAGAATAGAACGGAGGGGCAGAGAGAGTAGGCTATACTATTATAGTAAAAGCTACTATATTACGCTTAAGCGTACACTTCCCTAAGTCTTTATAAACAGAGTGCTTTATAACAGCTATCTATATTATTAATAGATCGCTAACTAGAGTATTATAGTAGAGGTCTCCTATCGAGGTTATATAGGTGGCTAGAGGAGAGTTTAATCCTATATGTTACGGAGTTAGAGGAACTAGGGGCCGAGCACGTATAGCACGTGGCACGTGCGTACTAGCATCTTATATTTAAGCTTCCGTTCCTCTGGAACTCTCTTCTCTCCTCACTTTGTTATTCGCTTAATATAGTAGTTTCCGTTTAACTCCGTATTTATCATAGTAAGTAGTAGTTTACTCTATACGATTATATTATAACAAAGTCACCGCTTCGCCTAAGAAGGCCTACTATAATATCCCACTTTGTTTATTCGTTTATTTTTACCTTTTTCCACGTTATATATCACTAAACGTAGTGTACGTTATATGTCCCTAAACGATAGCCACACAAACCCCCCCCTTAAACGCTCGCGGAAGACGTCACAGAGGTAGAGGTCGAGGCAGAGCCTCCCCTACTCACACGCCTACACAAACCGTTAGAGCCTTAATTACTGTCCAGCCGATAGATAACGAATCTCTTCTCGAAGAACAATTCTAGGACGAGCAACGTAGCGAAAGCTCTCTTCTCTCGCTACTACTAATTACTCCTACACAGTACGACCAGATTATGACGAGACTTGACTCCCTTAGCTAGGATAATACTTAATTACGTACAGCTGTCTAGGCACATAACGCTATCCCTACTATTGAGAAAGGCAGAGTAATTACTGGACGTACACGTCAGTAGAATGCCCTAAGGAGTTCTCCGCATATCTCTATAGGCTAGAACCGTCAATCTAGATCTCCACGACGAGCTAGGGCAAGCTCTCCCTTAAGCTCTACTATTCGAAACGCGAGGCTCAGCGCTAAGGTCAAGGACGTGCCTCAATTGGACGACGGAAACAACCCTTCCTTACTTTAGTAGCAACTCCTGCTTAGAAGTAAACTGGTAGCAAACTCGGACCACTTTACTAGCGAATTAGACAAGAAAACACATGTGTTTGCTTATATAACTAGCAAGGCAGCTACCTTACTTAAGACAGCCATAGTAGCGGAAGATGACCCAGAAGACGCCTTCCCGGATTAGGAATCTATGGTTAAATACCTGGTCACTAGCCTCCGGAACCCACACGAGAAAGCCGATGTAAGGCATGAATACAAACACCTTAGAATAGAATTAGACGACTCATTCTTCGACTTTAAGCTCAAGTTCTTATAGCACGCCACCCGAGGCAGGATCGCCAAATCAGAGTGGAAGGATGACCTGTACGATAAGCTTACTAAGCCCCTGCAGGACGAAATGCGTATCGAGGTCTAAAAGATAAGAGACTTTAACGACTTCGCCGACCTTACTTCTGGAACCGACGTAAGGCTCAAGCGAGACAGAGCGAGAGCCCAGGCTATAATCGAAACTAAGAGTCGTACTAAGCTTAGACGTTCCGTTGCTCCTCCCTTACTTCCGACTACGCTATAAGCTAAGACTAGTACTACACCCCTCTTGTCTCGTTACTCAACTCCTACAAAGTAAATTGTTGAAAGACGTGAGACTATAGTCTCTCCGCCTAACATCACTTACTATAATTATAGAAAATCAGGTCATATACGCCCTGAATGCCCTCACCCTAAGCGAGATGTAGACCTTAATAAGATTATAGAATAGGAGGAAGAAAGCGAGTTAGGAGAAGACGACGAGCTGTCGGGAAATGAAAGCGCCTAAGAGAAGACTCCTTTTTAGGCGAGTTAGTTAATTTAGCTAAGCTAGATCTATAGTAGTTAATAGGTAGAAAGTATATGACTGTTTTATGTAACTTATTCATAAATAAATACGTACTTTCTTTACAAGCACTTATTAACTCTAGAGTAAATAGATTCGTATTTATTAACTAAACCACGGCAGTTGACTAGGCTAAATTCCTAGGAATTAAAGCTTAACGACTATCACGCCCTGTCCCTGTCTTAGGATATAATAGACAAAGTAGAGTAAGCATCTCTCACGTTCTTCGCCTACATCTTACAATTAATAAACGACGACAATTAAACCTACCATTTATAATTACCCCCTTAGGCTCTCACTAAGTAATCCTAGGACGAAAATAGCTTAAGTACTTCGGGATTGTACTCGATTGTTAAGCTAGACGCTTGACTTAGCCCCTAGAGTACTACGCGACAACTCCCTAGCTACAGAACGAGACAATTATCCTATAAGTAGTAATTGTACCGAAACGACTAGTACCTTCCTACTAAGCCGATGTAGTTAGGAGAGATAAAGCAATATTAAAAGAAGAGAAGCGACGATAAGGCGGACGAGTTACAAGTACTATAATTAGTCGATTGCCTTCGCCTACTTCGCCTTCGCCTCCGCCGCTAAATAAACAGTTAGAAGTTGTTATAGGAGAGGTAACACCCCTGACAAAGCAACTCCGCCAGTTTAAGCCGTAGCTTCAAAGACGTACAACTCATAAGTTAGAGCTCCGGAAATCTCTATACTAGATGAACGACAGGCTCTAAGATAAGTAACGAGCTTAGGATCTAGCTCTCTCGCGCTCGCCTAAGCCGCTATGGAAGCCCCAACTACATTTAGCTACTACTCTAGACATTTCTCTAATTTCTAGTCACGCTATGTACCTAAACAGTTAATAGACCGACAACGAGCTCTTCTCTACAAGCCTGTACGAGATAGACCGTGTTCTTGACCAAAACTCGGCCTCTCTAGGAACAGTAGGCCGGGAAGACCTACACTAGCTACCAAAGACCTATTCACAGTTCATAGACGTGTTTTCTAAGTCAGCCTTAGACTAGCTTCCGTCACATCGCTCGTACGACCACAAAATCGCTCTAGAAGCCGACGAAAAGTAGCTTTCATATAGTCCGCTATATAAAATGAGCGTACGAGAGCTCGAAGCGATAAAACAGTACCTACTTAAAAACCTAGACAAGGGATTCATTAAGGCAAGCTAGGTACCCTTCGCTACTCCTGTGCTCTTTGTCAAGAAACCAAATAGTAGCTTACGATTCTATATTAACTACCGTAAGCTTAACGCTTTAAGCCGTAAGGACCGATACCCCCTACCCTTAATAGATGAGACTCTAGCGCGAATTTCTAGGGCTAAGATCTTTATAAAACTCGACATTCGCTAGGCATTCTACCGGATACGAATGGACCCTAACTTAGAGGAGTTAACGACCTTCCGTATAAGATATAGCGCCTATAAATGTAAGGTTCTTCCGTTCGGACTCACGAATGGGCCTACTACGTACTAGAGGTATATAAATAACGTCCTATTCGACTACCTAGACGACTTCTGTACTACCTACCTTAATAATATCCTTATCTATTCGGACGATCCTCTAGAACACGAAATGCACGTTAAGCTAGTACTACAAAGACTACGTGACGCGGGTTTATAGGCCGATATTAAGAAGTACGAATTTAGTGTTATATAGATAAAATACCTTAGCTTTATTATCTCAACTGACGGCATTTCTGTGAACCCGGAAAAGGTTACTATTGTGTAAAACTAGTAAGCACCTTCTATAGTAAAGGGCATATAATCGTTCCTAGGCTTCTATAACTTCTATAGACGATTTATTAGGAATTATAGAGTGATCGTAAAGCCTCTAACGGCCCTTACTCACAATAGCGTGCTATTTAATTTCGATAACTACTGTCACCACGTATTCCAGACTCTAAAAGATGCCCTCACTTCCGCGCCCTTACTCCAGCACTATAACTCAGAGCTGGAAAGCATGCTAGAGACCGACGCTTCGGACGGGGTGATTGCAGGAATTTTCTCACAGAAGCATAGCGAGCACTGGTTACCTGTAGCCTACTTTTCGAAGACTATGGCCCCAGCTAAGTGTAATTACGAAATCCACGACAAGGAAATACTAGCTATTATTAAATCCTTGAAGGAATGGAGGCCGGAGCTCGAGCGTACAGCCTAGCGCATCCAGATTTACACAGACCACAAGGCTCTTAAGTACTTTATAACCTCGAAGAACCTGAACGCGCGCTAAGCTCGCTAGGTAGAAGCTTTAGCGGAATACTACTTTATTATCAAATATCGCCCTACTAAAGAGAACACACGTGCGGATGCCCTAACGAGGCGAACAGAGGAAACAGAGGCCTAGGATTTAGTAAAGAAGGCTGACCGGCTACGTTAACTACTCCGAAATGACTAGATTAATCCCCTGATTTTACGCCCCGACTCTACTTCTACTAGCCAGGCTCTAATCAACTCCTTGGACATAACCTCTCTTTCCCCCGGAACGTCGATAATTAACCGAATCCTGACTACTAACCGTACCTCTAAGTCACTTATAGCTGTTCGCCAACAAGCAGAAGCTAACGTAGAGAGTCCCTTTACCCTAGAAAATAAACTATTACTATACTACGACCGTCTTATAGTTCCTAACTTCTAGAACTTACGTACGTACTTAATCCGTGAGGCTCATAACCAAGTGTCTACCGCTCACCCGGGACGTCAGAAAACCCATAAAATGCTAGCCGTACGCTACTACTAGAAAGGTATGTAGAAGGACATTTAATAGTATTGTCAGAACTGTTATGACTACCGCCGCTTAAGTAGCCCACGGGATAAGACGCCTGGACTACTTCAACCACTCCCTGTTCTAGACCGCCCCTAGTAGCATATTACAATGGACTTTTGCAGCTTTCTAAAGGACAAGTCAGGGTACGATAACGTGTTTGTAGTAGTCGACCGACTCTCAAAACAGGCTATATCTGTCCCTTGTTATAAGACAGTTACAGCAGAGGATATGGTAAGGCTCTACATTTACCACGTGTATCGCTACTATGGTACTACCGAGTCAATTGTTTCAGACCGTGGACCTCAGTTTATCTCAGCCTTCTGGAAAGAGTTTAACCGTGTACTTAGAACTCAGCTAAGGCTTTCTACTGCCCACCACCCACAGACAGACGGACAGACCGAAATAATAAACTAGTACCTGGAACAAAGGCTACGCCCATTTATTAGCTACTACCAAGACAATTAGGCAGAGCTACTGCCCATGATGGACTATGCCCAGCTCACGCTACCACATGACTCGCTTAGCCAAATGAGCCCATTCGAAGTGCTATACGGATACCCGGCTCGTACTTCTTTTGACTGGGATACACCTGTTACAGCCCCGTCCGACCGAATAAGCGTAGAGAAGGCAAGAGCGCTCACTAATCGTATGAAGGATGCACAGGAGGCTGCGAAACGAGGGCTCTCTTTAACTCACGAGCGTATGAAAGCCTCCGCTAACAAGCACCGTCGCCTAGTGGATTTTAGAGTAGGAGACTTTGTCTGGCTTACTAAGAAACACTTACGCACAGAGAGGCCTAGCCGCAAGCTCGACTTTCCAGAGGCTGGCCCATATAAGATTATCTAGTAAGTAGGTAACGCTTTCAAGCTCCAACTACCTGATTCAATGAAAATCCATCTAGTCTTCTCCCCTAATAGATTACGTAAGGCTTCTCAGAATCCTTTACTAGACTAAAGTAATCCAGAGCCACCGCCTATTAACATCACAGGCGACGATAAGTGGGAAATTCAAGAAATCCTTGTAAGTAAAGGACGACAACACCTCTACTACCGTGTTAAATGGCTAAACCGAGACGAAGACCTATAGTAGTATCCTACGTCTAACTGCAAATACGCCCCTCACAAAGTGAGAGACTTCTACCTAGCTAACCTAACTCGACCTAGCCCGCCAGCTCGCTTATACGACTGGTTAAATGCTTGGGAAGGTGGAAGAGACGATTATGATGATTTAGATAGTAACCTAATTATGGATACTCGGTCGAGGACGACCTTCTTTAAAAGGGGGGGTACTGTTACGGAGTTGGAGGAACTAGGGGCCGAGCACGTGTAGCACGTGGCACGTGCGTGCTAGCATCTTGTATTTAAGCTTCCGTTCCTCTAGAACTCTCTTCTCTCCTCACTTTATTGTTCGCTTAATATAGCAGTTTCCGTTTGACTCCGTATTTATCACAGCAAGCAGTGGTTCACTCCACACGGTTACACTATACTAAAATTATATTATCTTATGACGTACGGCGTCAGAGCCTACCTACTTATCTAAAATCGCCCTAAGCTCGATAAAATCCACCCTAGAGCGCTAATTAGCTACCTCTGTGGATATGAAGGTACGAATAACTTTAGGATATAGATCCCTTCTCAGAAGAAGGTTATAACTACTAGAGACGTAACTTTTAACGAATCGCGTAAATATAACCTAGATTTTAATGATTCTGTCGATACCTAGGCTATTAAGGCACTAGAGCGTCCTCTATTTACAGTCATTGAGCCTGAGCAGCCAGAGGCAGAGGAATTATATATACTCGATTTTATATCGAGTCTTAACACTCTTCCTTTATTAAAAAGGTAATCGGATACACGCCAACTTCTGACTCCAGAGCCTACGCCATCACTCCCTGATATCGAGAGCTCTAAGTTAGTTAGTGTCGAGACATTAACGTAAGATTATCGGGAAGAGAACCCTCCTAGAGCCTAGTAGGGCTAAAATATAGGAGGTGCCGGTATAGATACAGGAGGAGATAGATTACCTGACCATACACTAATCTTTCCTTCGACAGCTACCCTAGAGAATCAGCTATTAATAGAATAATTAGTCTCAGATACACATAAATGGGGCAAAGGAAAATACCACTATGAAATAGCCTCTGAATCGAGTAAGCCACACTACTTAAATATAATAGTAGATGAGTTAAATATCCAGAAGGGCAAACGGTCACGCGTAACCCGAAAGCAGGCCTATTTAGCCTAGCTAGTAGACATTAAGTCTGGCTTAAATACATCGATGAATATCGCTTTTTCTACCGCCTTAGCTTTTAATAAGTAAAGAATATACCGCTTAGAGCTTCCTAAGAAGCTACTTCGATAGAAAGATATACTATAGCACCTATACTTAGCTGAGTTCACTACAGTAGCTTATAGAGAGTACGGAACCCTTATATAACGAGGAACTTTTAAGGTAGTCGAAATGTTAGAGGCTAGAGGCTATTATATTATACTACTAATATAGGTATTTGATTATAAGTATAACACGGACGGCTATCTTATTAAGTTTAAAGTAAGGCTTTACGTACGCGGCGATTTATAGCGTAACTTAATTTATGAGGATAACTACGCCGCCACGCTAGTATCAAAGATTTTCAGAGCTATAATAGCTATTACCACTCATTTTAACTGGGATATATACTAGTTTAACGTAGTTAATGCGTTTATTAATGCCACACTAGATAAGCTAGTGTATTATCATTTTCTAGAGGGCTTTATTCAACCATATAAAGTACTAAAGCTTTTAAGAGCCCTATACGGACTACCACGCTCGCTATTACTCTAGCTAAAAGAGTTATCTAATACTCTGAAGAACCTAGGTTTTTAGTAAATACCAGAGTCACAGTGCCTCTATATAGATGGTACACTCTTTATTTTCTTCTTTGTCGACGATTTTGTAGTACTAGTACCTCTAGGCAAAAGTGATCACTATTAGCAATTTAAGACACAACTCTTCAGGTAGTATAATATAAAGGACCTAGGAGAGCTTAAATGGTTCCTAGGTATCAGAGTTATACGGGACCGCTAGTAGAAGAAAATGTGACTTTACTAAGACGCCTATATTAAGAAGGTTGCGGTGTCCTATAATATACAGGGACACAAGCCCAGAGACATACCCTTATCTATAAAAGATCTTAAGCCTT
>MU252098.1:0-10054 GCA_019669835.1 Amylocarpus encephaloides
TAGTAGAGGTTTATAGGTTATACGGCTTCGAATAGCCGCCTAGGCGTACTTACTTTCGCCGGGAGTCTTATACCTTCACTTCTTATAGGTTGTCGAAAATACGACGTAATAGAGTCCTATAGTCTAAATATAAGACAGGCTCCTTCTAGGTAATTAAGTGCCCTCGAAGCTCGTAATTAATAGCGGCTCTCAAGTAGCCTTTACGTACCTGATCGTTCTATTTCCAACCCTAGGCTTCTAGGAGAGTCTATTTAAACTCTTATAAGAAGTCCTAAAAGTCTCTATTACCCTAGCGTATTATATTAACTTTTGAGAGCGTCTTATTCTTCTTCTATAGGTCGGTAAAGGTAAGGTCCAGCTACTTTAGGAACTCTTTAAGTATAAAAGCCTAGGTTGTTTTAACGGCGCTAATCTAAGGGTATATACGCCCTGCCGCTTTCCCTATAAGTCGTCCGAAAGCGTACTAAATACGCTCCTTTTTAGTCCTGATAGCTCTAGTATTAATTTTAAGCTTAGCTTCTAGGATACCTTTAAATTAAGGGTATAGCGACTTATTTTCGCTCGTAAACTAATTAGAGTAAGAGAGTAAGTGTTTTAGCTTCCGGATTATGTCTTCTAGGTCTATAGTAGGGCCTGTTTTAGGTGTATATAGCTTCTAGTATTCTAAGGTTCGCGTACTATTAAGTACTACCTATAATTAAGTAATCTCTTATTCTAACCGCGTATTCGTTTCTTATTAACTTCGTATAAAGACTATTAGCTAATCCGGTATAGTAGAGGGTTATACTTTATTTATTATACTACCTAGCTACTAGAAGTCGTAGGCTTACTTATTATTACTTATAGTACTTACTTATACGTATACGTGTACATATACGTATACGTGTATGTATACGTGTACGTGTACGTGTACGTGTATATATACGTGTACGTGTACGTATAGTATATATCTACTTATACGTATATCGTATATATATAACTCTAGTCTATAAGTAATAGATAAGAGTGACGTACTTCTACTATAAGAGGCTAGACCTTAAATAACTTAAAAGGAATAGTTTCTAAAATTTAATTAAGAAGTACGTAGAGAGCTCGTAAAAGCGTAGCTTCTATAGGGTCTTATATATATAAGAAGAGGTAACTAGAACCTTCTAGAAGTAATAGAATAGAGTAGCGTCGAACTAAATCGAATTCTACTTATAGCTAGTACTTAGCGAGAGTCTGTGCTTAGCGAGAGCTTTTAGCCTAAGTACACTCTAGGGTCCTAACCCTTACATAAGCTCTATAGGAAACCTCCTAGCGCTAGCCTTTGTAGCGCTTAGGGTCTTATTATACTTAGGGTCGCTTACTATAGCCTAATCTTAGTCTATAAGCTCGTCTAATAGTTCTCCTATTATATAATCTCGTAGGCTAGTAGAGCTAGCCCTAATAGGCGAAACGCGAACTATAGGGCTTATTACTAGTATTTCGAGCTTTAGTAGCTATATATTACGGTCCGCTAGTCGCTTATTAGACTCGTTCTAAGACATATTCTAGTCCCGTCTTAATAGGGCGTTCGCGCGTTTATTTTCCTTACTAGGGACGTGTATAATATAAAAGTTATACCTAGAGAGAATTAAGAACTAGCGTATCTAGCGCTCTATAAGCTTTCGGACGGTTATAAAGTACTTTAGATTCTTATAGTCTATATATATATTAAACCGCTTAATACTACGTAATTTAGCGTCCTATTCTTCTAGGTAGTATATAATAGCTAGTGTTACGGAGTTGAAGGAACTAGGGGCCGAGCACGTGTAGCACGTGACACGTACGTACTAGTATCTTATATTTAAGCTTCCGTTCCTCTAGAACTCTCTTCTCTCCTTACTTTGTTATTCGCTTAATATAGTAGTTTCCGTTTAACTCCGTATTTATCACAGTAAGTAGTAGTTCACTTCACACGGTTATATTATAATAAAGTTACCGCTTCGCCTAGAAAGGCCTACTATAATATCCCACTTTGTTTATTCGTTTATTTTTACCTTTTTCCACGTTATATATCACTGAACGTAGTGTACGTTATATGTCCCTAAACGATAGCCACACAAACCCCCCCCTTAAACGCTCGCGGAAGACGTCACAGAGGTAGAGGTCGAGGTAGAGCCTCTCCTACTCACACGCCTACATAAACCGTTAGAGCCTTAATTACTATCTAGCCGATAGATAACGAATCTCTTCTCGAAGAACAATTCTAGGACGAGTAACGTAGCGAAAGCTCTCTTCTCTCGCTACTACTAATTACTCCTACATAGTACGACTAGATTATAACGAGACTTAACTCCCTTAGCTAGGATAATACTTAATTACGTACAGCTGTCTAGGCACATAACGCTATCCCTACTATTGAGAAAGGTAGAGTAATTACTAGACGTACACGTTAGTAGAATGCCCTAAGGAGTTCTCCGTATATCTCTATAGGCTAGAACCGTCAATCTAGATCTCTACGACGAGCCAGGGCAAGCTCTCCCTTAAGCTCTACTATTCGAAACGCGAGGCTTAGCGCTAAGGTTAAGGACGTGCCCTAATTGGACGACGGAAACAACCCTTCCTTACTTTAGTAGCAACTCCTACTTAGAAGTAAACTAGTAGTAAACTCGGACCACTTTACTAGCGAATTAGACAAGAAAACACATGTGTTTACTTATATAACTAGTAAGGTAGCTACCTTGCTTAAGACAGCCATAGTAGCGGAAGATGACCTAGAAGACGCCTTCCCGGATTAGGAATCTATGGTTAAATACCTGGTCACTAGCCTCCGGAACCCACACGAGAAAGCCGATGTAAGACATGAATATAAACACCTTAGAATAGAATTAGACGACTCATTCTTCGACTTTAAGCTTAAGTTCTTATAGTACGCTACCCGAGGTAGGATCGCCAAATTAGAGTGAAAGGATGACCTGTACGATAAGCTTACTAAGCCCCTATAGGACGAAATACGTATCGAGGTCTAAAAGATAAGAGACTTTAATAACTTCGCCGACCTTACTTCTAGAACCGACGTAAGGCTTAAGTAAGACAGAGCGAGAGCCTAGGCTATAATCGAAACCAAGAGTCGTACTAAGCTTAGACGTTCCGTTGCTCCTCTCTTACTTCCGACTACGCCGTAAGCTAAGACTAGTACTACACCCCTCTTATCTCGTTACTTAACTCCTACAAAGTAAATTGTTGAAAGACGTGAGACTACGGTCTCTCCGCCTAATATTACTTACTATAATTATAGAAAATCAGGTCACATACGCCCTAAATGCCCTCACCCTAAGCGAGATGTAGACCTTAATGAGATTATAGAACAGGAGGAAGAAAGCGAGTTAGGAGAAGACGACGAGCTGTCGGGAAATGGAAGCGCCTAAGAGAAGACTCCTTTTTAGGCGAGTTAGTTGATTTAGCTAAGCTAGATCTATAGTAGTTAATAAGTGGAAAGTATATAACTGTTTTGTGTAACTTATCTATGAATGAATACGTACTTTCTTTGTAAGCACTTATTAACTCTAGAGCAAATGGATTCGCATTTATTGACTAAACCACGGTAGTTAACTAGGCTAAATTCCTAGGAATTAAAGCTTAACGACTACTACGCCCTGTCCCTGTCTTAGGATACAATGGACAAAGCGGAGTAAGCATCTCTCACGTTCTTCGCCTACATCTTACAATTAATAAACGACGACAATTAAACCTACCATTTATAATTACCCCCTTAGGCTCTCACCAAGTAATCCTAGGACGAAAATGGCTTAAGTACTTCGGGATTACACTCGATTATTAAGCTAGACGCTTAACTTGGCCCCTAGAGTACTACGCGACAACTCCCTGGCTACAGAACGAGACAATCATCCCGCAAGTAGTAATTGTACCGAAACGACCAGTACCTTCCTACTAAGCCGATGTAGTTAGGAGAGATAAAGCAATGTTAAAAGAAGAGAAGCGACGACAAGGCGGACGAGTTACAAGTACTACAATTAGTCGATTGCCTTCGCCTACTTCGCCTTCGCCTCCGCCGCTGAATAAACAGTCAGAAGTTGTTATAGGAGAGGCAACACCCCTGACAAAGCAACTCCGCCAGTTTAAGCCGTAGCTTTAAAGACGTGTAACTCATAAGTTAGAGCTCCGGAAATCTCTACACTAGATGAACGACAGGCTCTAAGATAAGCAACGAGCTCAGGATCTAGCTCTCTCGCGCTCGCCTAAGCCGCTATGGAAGCCCCAACTGTATTTAGCTGCTACTCTAGACATTTCTCTAATTTCTAGTCACGCTATACACCTAAACAGTCAATAGACCGACAACGAGCTCTTCTCTACAAGCCTATACGAGATAGACCGTGTTCTTGACCAAAACTCGGCCTCTCTAGGAACAGTAGGCCGGGAAGACCTACACCAGCTACCAAAGACCTATTCACAGTTCACAGACGTGTTTTCTAAGTCAGCCTCAGACCAGCTTCCGCCACATCGCTCGTACGACCACAAAATCGCTCTAGAAGCCGACGAAAAGCAGCTTTCATATAGTCCGCTATATAAAATGAGCGTACGAGAGCTCGAAGCGACAAAACAGTACCTACTTAAAAACCTAGACAAGGGATTCATTGAGGCAAGCTAGGCACCCTTCGCTACTCCTGTACTCTTTATCAAGAAACCGAATGGCAGCTTACGATTCTGTATTAACTACCGTAAGCTTAACGCTTTAAGCCGCAAGGACCGATACCCCCTACCCTTAATAGATGAGACTCTAGCGCGAATTTCTAGGGCTAAGATCTTTACAAAACTCAACATTCGCTAGGCATTCCACCGGATACGAATAAACCCTAACTCGGAGGAGTTGACGACCTTCCGTACAAGATATAACGCCTATAAATGTAAGGTTCTTCCGTTCGGACTCACGAATGGGCCTGCTACGTACTAGAGGTATATAAATAGCGTCCTATTCGACTACCTAGACGACTTCTGTACTACCTACCTTAATAACATCCTTATCTATTCGGACGATCCTCTAGAACACGAAATGCACGTTAAGCTAGTACTACAAAGACTACGTGACGCGGGTTTATAGGCCGATATTAAGAAGTGCGAATTTAGTGTTACATAGACAAAATACCTTAGCTTTATTATCTCAACTAACGGCATTTCTGTGGACCCGGAAAAGGTTACTATTGTGTAAAACTAGTAAGCACCTTCTATAGTAAAGGGCATATAATCGTTCCTAGGCTTCTGTAACTTCTATAGACGATTTATTAGGAATTATAAAGTGATCGCAAAGCCTCTGACGGCCCTTACTCACAATAGCGTGTCATTTAATTTCGATAACCACTGTCACCACGCATTCCAGACTCTAAAAGATGCTCTCACTTCCGCGCCCTTACTCTAGTACTATAACTCAGAGCTAGAAAGTATACTAGAGACCGACGCTTCGGACGGGGTGATTGTAGGAATTTTCTCACAGAAGCATAGCGAGCACTAGTTGCCTATAGCCTACTTTTCGAAGACTATAGCCCTAGCTAAGTATAATTACGAAATCCACGATAAGGAAATACTAGCTATTATTAAATCCTTAAAGGAATAGAGGCCGGAGCTCGAGCGTACAGCCTAGCGCATTCAGATTTACACAGACTATAAGGCTCTTAAGTACTTTATGACCTCGAAGAACCTGAACGCGCGCTAAGCTCGCTAGGTAGAAGCTTTAGCGGAATACTACTTTATTATCAAATATCGCCCTACTAAAGAGAACACACGTGCGGATGCCCTAACGAGGCGAACAGAGGAAACAGAGGCCTAGGATTTAGTAAAGAAGGCTGACTGGCTACGTTAACTACTCCGAAATGACTAGATTGATCCCCTGATTTTACGCCCCGACTCTACTTCTACTAGCCAGGCTCTAATCAACTCCTTAGACATAACCTCTCTTTCCCCTAGAACGTCGATAATTGACCGAATCCTAACTACTAACCGTACCTCTAAGTCACTTACAGCTGTTCGCTAACAAGCAGAAGCTGACGTAGAGAGTCCCTTTACCCTAGAAAATGGACTGTTACTATACTACGACCGTCTTATAGTTTCTAACTTCTAGAACTTACGTACGTACTTAATCCGTGAGGCTTATAACTAAGTGTCTGCCGCTCACCCGGGACGTCAGAAAACCCATAAAATGCTAGCCGTACGCTACTACTAGAAAGGTATGTGAAAGGACATTCAATAGTATTATTAGAACTATTATAACTACCGCCGCTTAAGTAGCCTACGGGACAAGACGCCTAGACTACTTCAACCACTCCCTGTTCCAGACCGCCCCTAGTAGCATATTACAATAGACTTTTACAGCTTTCTAAAGGACAAGTCAGGGTACGATAACGTGTTTGTAGTAGTCGACCGACTCTTAAAACAGGCTATATCTGTCCCTTGTTATAAGACAGTTACAGTAGAGGATATGGTAAGGCTCTACATTTGTTACGTGTATCGCTACTATAGTGCTACCGAGTTAATTGTTTCAGACCGTGGACCTTAGTTTATCTTAGCCTTCTAGAAAGAGTTTAACCGTGTACTTAGAACTTAGCTAAGGCTTTCTACTACCCACCACCTATAGACAGACGGACAGACCGAAATAATGAACTAGTACCTAGAACAAAGGCTACGCCCATTTATTAGCTACTACTAAGACAATTGGGCAGAGCTACTACCTATAATGGACTATGCCCAGCTCACGCTACTATATGACTCGCTTAGCCAAATGAGCCTATTCGAAGTGCTATACGGATACCCGGCTCGTACTTCTTTTGACTAGGATACACCTGTTATAGCCCCGTCCGACCGAATAAGCGTAGAGAAGGTAAGAGCGCTTACTAATCGTATAAAGGATGTACAGGAGGCTGCGAAACGAGGGCTCTCTTTAACTCACGAGCGTATGAAAGCCTCCGCTGACAAGTACCGTCGTCTAGTGGATTTTAGAGTAGGAGACTTTGTCTAGCTTACTAAGAAACACTTACGCACAGAGAGGCCTAGCCGTAAGCTCGACTTTCTAGAGGCTGGCCTATATAAGATTATCTAGTAAGTAGGTAACGCTTTCAAGCTCTAACTACCTGATTTAATGAAAATCCATTTAGTCTTCTCCCCTAATAGATTACGTAAGGCTTCTTAGAATCCTTTAC
Source organism: Amylocarpus encephaloides (assembly GCA_019669835.1). Classification (NCBI taxonomy): domain Eukaryota; kingdom Fungi; phylum Ascomycota; class Leotiomycetes; order Helotiales; genus Amylocarpus; species Amylocarpus encephaloides. The sequence goes on from MU252098.1 coordinate 7,173, forward strand.
TAGACTAAAGTAATCTAGAGCCACCGCCTATTAATATCACAGGCGACGATAAGTAGGAAATTTAAGAAATCCTTATAAGTAAAGGACGATAACACCTCTACTACCGTGTTAAATGGCTAAACCGAGACGAAGACCTATAGTAGTATCCTACGTCTAACTACAAATACGCCCCTCACAAAGTGAGAGACTTCCACCTAGCTAACCTAACTCGACCTGGCCCGCCAGCTCGCTTATACGACTAGTTAAATGCTTAGGAAGGTGGAAGAGACGATTATGATAATTTAGATAGTAACCTAATTATAGATACTCGGTCGAGGACGACCTTCTTTAAAAGGGGGGGTACTGTTACGGAGTTGAAGGAACTAGGGGCCGAGCACGTGTAGCACGTAGCACGTGCGTACTAGTATCTTATATTTAAGCTTCTGTTCCTCTAGAACTCTCTTCTCTCCTCACTTTGTTGTTCGCTTAATATAGTAGTTTCCGTTTAACTCTGTATTTATCACAGTAAGCAGTGGTTCACTTCACACGGTTACAGCTAGTATCTTCTTATCGTAAATCTTATAGTTATATTCTACTAAGTTATTCTTCTTTAAAAAGAAGGCGTAGGGCATCTATAAGCCTTTATCGCTTAGCTACTATAGCGTACCCCCTATATACTACCTAGAGGAGTCGGTTTTAATACGTATAGGCTTGTTATAGTCGAATTAGACTAGTACGAGAGCTGAAGTAAATATATCCTTTAGCTTATAAAAGGCTACGTCTACTCTATCGTTCTATACGAATTTTCGGTCTTTATACGTAAGCTCTATAAGTAGCCTTACTAGGTCTAAAAACCCTTTAATAAAGCGCCTATAAAAGTTAGCGAACTCTAGGAAGCTATGTACGTCTTTAACTAAAGTGAGTGCCTTCTAGCTAGTAATAGCCTTAACCTTTTCTAGGTTCATTTTAAGTCCTTTTCTAGCTTCGATAATAAACCCTAAGTACTTAGTCTCTTATACTTTAAATTCGTATTTATCGATGTCGATTTATAAGTTAGCGTCCTAAAGTCGCTATAGTACTTAATATACTTACTTATAGTACTAGTTTCTACTCCTAGACGAATATATTAAAATGTCGTCTATGTAAGTAGAGTAGAATTCGTCTAGGTAGTCGCGTAGGGTCTAGTTAATATACTTTTAAAAAGTACTAGGTGTATTCGCTAAGCTAAATAAGGTAACTATTTATTTGTATAAGTTATAGCGCGTTCGAAAAGTAGTCTTCTATTTATCGCCTTTCGCGATCTATATCTTATAAAAAGCGGCGATTATATCGAGTTTAGTAAACTACTATACTTTACTAATGTTTCGTAGAGTCTTATAAATAAGCGGTAAGAGGTAGCGGTCCTTCTTTATAATACGATTTAAGTCGCGGTAATCGACATAGAAGCGTAAGCCTCCCCCTAGCTTTTTAATAAATAGTACTAGGGCTACTACTAGCGAATTACTAACGTATATAAACCCTTTATTAAGTAGGTCTGTTAGAGTCTTCTAAAGTACTAGGAGCTCGTCTCGCGACATACTATATAATAACCTCTATAAGACCTTAGGCTACTAACTATTTATAGTTTTAAGTTTAATAGTATAGTCGGTACCTAGCCCGCGTAGTAGTAGTAGTCGTTCTACTACCTAGTAGTCGAAGATACTTAGGAACTCGTAGTAGTAACTTAGTAGCTTAGTCGCTAGATCCGTACGCTACTTTATAGCTAGCGCCTTTGTAATATCGGCTATACTAGCCGAAAACACTTATATACCCTTTCGCTTCTACTAGCTCTTCTACTAGTAATAGAGTGTCGTAGCTAACACCTATATAGCTACATTCGCTTATAGCCTAAAAAATACCTCTTTACTACGTATAGTAGTATCTATAATTTCGATTTTTATTTCTAAACGTAATCTATTAATCCTAGCGTCTTAAGCCGTAATCTATAGTATTCCTAGGATTATATCGTAGTACTCTATAGGTAGAATATATAGGAAAACCCTAGACTCTCTATATTTATCTAGGTTAAGTGTAATAACTATAATCTTATTTACGGTCGAAGAGACTTTTCCGTTAAACCCTATAACCTTCTATAACGTAATAGATAGGTATATTAGGTTATTATTCTAGGCGAAGCGGGAGTTATATAGTTTATAAGAAAGGTAGCTAGTATTAATTAGTATATTTATAAATAAAATATTATTTACTAATACTAATATAATAAATAGCTCGCTATTTATAGAGCTTTTAAAACGACTTTATACTCTACATAACTCCCTATACAACCCCTAAGCGCGACTTTAGTTAGAGGTTACTCTTTTCCTAAATCGAAGTTCGTTTTCTATTCTTTTACTTCTTTTACTTATAACTCTATAGCCTTAGCGCTAGTAGTAGAGGCTTTATTCTTTAAAGAAGTAGAGACTTACGACTTACGTAAATAACTCTCTAGCTTAGCGTCCTAAAAGCCTTAGCGTCTAGGTGGGCCAGCTAGTTTAAAATAGTAGTCTAACACCTAGTAGTATATACTCTCGTAGTATACGTAAGCGTCTTTCTCACGTCTCTTCTACCTTTCGACTAAGGTAGCGCTAGTAGCGTACTACTCTTATAACTAGCTAGGAGGGCCTCTTTTAGCGACTACTACTATAACTAGCGTAGGCTCTTATTCTATTATATTAGTAGAGGTTTATAGGTTATACGACTTTAAATAGCCGCCTAGGTGTACTTACTTTCGCTAAGAGTCTTATACCTTCACTTCTTATAGGTTGTCGGAAATACGACGTAATAGAGCTATATAGTCTAAATATAAGGTAGGCTCCTCCTAGGTAATTAGGTGCCCTCGAAGCTCGCGATTAATAGCGGCTCTT
>MU252099.1:0-10038 GCA_019669835.1 Amylocarpus encephaloides
CCGTAGGAGCTGCGCTTTTACGAGCTCTCTACGCACTTCTTAATTGAATTTCAGAAACCATTCCTTTTAAGTTATTTGAGGTCTGGCCTCTCACAGTCTCATTTACCTTACGAAGGGTACGAACTTCGGCTAATAATAGAGTTATCTTATAAGCTAATAGCTCTGTGCCCTTTACTAGTACAGTCACAGTCTCAAAAATAGAGGTTAGCGAGCTTTCTTAATAGCGTGAAATACGATTCTTAACTAAAGTTGTTTATAAAAGGGCGTTAGTTGAGTTACGAGGGGTCTGTGAGACCTAAGGGTTAGTAGTAGTAGAGGGGGGGCTAGTAGGCGTAGGAGTTCGTAATCGGACATTAAACTTTAATATCATGGCCTAGGGATTAAAAGGCACTAAGCCAGCTCCACGGAATATAGCCTAGGCGTTTAAGTTGTTATTAATTACTTGTAAGCTACGTTAAAAGCTAAAAAGAACTCGACCTTAGTAATATTATTAATATAAGCTTTAATAAAGGTCTTAATTTAACGCTCGTACATACGTTTAAGAATACTAAAACATCTAACGTCGAGTAGCTAGGTTAATTGAGAAGAATGAGGAGGTAGGCAAAGAGTAATAATAATATTAGCTTTATAATACTGTTAGAATACAGCCGATTCGTGGCTCTCATGCCTATCAAGAATAAGCATTCGATATAGACCCTTTACTCGAGTAGTAGGATATTTATCGAAGTGCCGAAGTCATTCTAGACCTGTCTCATTGTTTGTCCATCCATTACTTGTAGGTTTAATAACCCAGTCGTGTGAGAGGCCGCCCTCAGTATATTAATTCGCGAGATGATTCTTACCATAAACTACTAAAAACGGAAGGCACGTCCCAGCCCTCGCTATTAATACGAGCAATTACTATAGCCTATTCCCGATTGCTAGACTGAACTACCTTACCTCTACCACGTCGATCAGCGCGTGTAATAACGATAGCTACGCTAATGATACCTATTATAAAGCCCGTCTCGTCGAAGTTATAAAAGTCGTAATCTAAAACACCATATTTTGCCCTCATATTCTCCACAAGTCGAAACCACGCGCTAATAAGCTCTAGATCTTCGTATAAGGCTCTTTGAAAGTCGTAAACGCGATTAAAACGCGTCTTTAATTCTATTCGACGTTATATAAATCGTTAAGCCTAGCGCGTTCTAACACAGTTCCCCCCCGCAATTTTAGAATAAAATTCGCTATATCTTCAACACTAGCTAGCCGGGGCGTAAACCCTCTAGTATCTATATTAAGTATCCTCGAAACAATCACTTCCTCCTCTAACTCGGTCAATTTAAGGCAGTTAACCCTCTTCTCGAGTCGAGCTGTTCGGCCAGCTATTCTATCGGAAAGTGTCATGTATAACACATTATAGATCTTTGTAGTAGAGCGACGACTAATTTTATTACATGATCGAATAGCCTTAATAGCTAGAATGATTCGTGCTTCTTAGGCTTAAATTTCTATAGAGGGTGGTTAAGAAAACGCGTGTTGAAGTTTATGGGGAGCATGGTAGGGAAAAGTGATCGACTCGGTGTATAACCACGTTATAACTTATATGTTTAAATAATTAGAGTAATCTATAATAAGATATAGAATTATAGAAGTAATCTATATAGATATATAGAAATAATAAGAGAGACTTATTTATAATTTATAGTTAAGTAAGTAGAAGTAACTCTCTAAGTAGTAGGCCTTCTACTATTTAGACTTAGAAGAAAAAAGATAAGAAGGACTAACTCTTAGAGTAGATACTCTTCTAGGATTTTAACACTATATACATTATATAATAAGACTAGAGATCTTTAAGGTCTAGTAGGTTTCTAGAAGAACGAAGGTTCTATATAAGTCTAGAATATTATCTATTAGATAGAAGCTTTATAATTAACTTTATTCATTAAATACAATTATTATATAGTTATATTAGCTCGATCTATCTTTATAATTAAACCCTCTAGTTCGCTTATTCTTTACTATTATAAGCTAAACCTATACCTTCTAGCTTCTTTCTATTACGTAAATAGGACCTAGCTAGAAATCGTAACACTTTAAGTACCTATTTACTAGAGTAAGTATACTATACTTTCATTATAGCTCTAGTAACGTGATCTATATTTCGTTTAATTATTACTTTCTTTTATATACTCTTAAGTTTTAAAAAAGCGTCTTTGTAAGCGCTCGGCCTAACACTCTACCTACCTTATGAAAAGAAATCCTAAATCCGGTATTTTAGAGTCTCTGGAGTCTCTGTGTTTAGTGTTATATGTACTAATACTACTAGAATATCGAAAATGTCTTAAATAAACGGACATTTAGTATGCCTCTCGAAGGATGTTAGACATGAAATTACCGCGTTAATTAGTTTATTGTCTCGAGTAAATCTAGGTCGAGCCTTTACTAGAGGTACTTCTTTCTTTAGCTTTACGCCGAAATTGATAAGGTCTACGAGGATCTAGAATATAATATTTAAGGACGAATTATAGTTTCGGGCTATCGAAAATGTAGAAGGCTATTATAATCTCCTAAACCCTACTCTCGTGAGATACGATCTCGGAAAACTATATTATAGCTCTTCTATATCGGCATATATCGCTCTTCTAATATCTGATTAGAGCGGGGATTATAAATATTTAAAATAGTCTTTCTTTATATTACTAAGAGAATATAACTACGATAAACAGGCGTTTAAAGTTCGCTTTGAAAATTCTAATATCATCCTTAATGTTCGCGATACTATTACGTGTAATAAATAAATTAAGATAAAGGATCTAAGAAGACTCTTTCGTTGTTATAATCAAAATTTAAAGACCGCTGTTCTATACTTTAAAGATGAAAATCTTTTTAAAATCGGACTAGATAATATAGGTACGGTTATCAACATACTAACGAAAAAGAAGAAGTGTATCAAAATATTTACTCCCTTCGATTATAATTCGGTAATAGAACGCCTACATAGAACCGTGTCATACGAAAAAGTAACATGTCTATTAGACTAGTTAATATAGTGACGAAGGATAGATATGAAGATAAATGGGTTACTAGCTGGAGATTAGCTAGAGTAAATGAAAAGAGTGGTGGTCATGATTGATATCGTCGATCGAATAAGATACGGTTGAACGAGAAGCCGATGTGCACTAACTTACGTTGTAGAAAAGATCTAAAGTCGTTATGAAAATATTAATTGAGGTTCTTGAAAAGACCTACATTCCTGATGCCCCTTGCAAAAGCTCTTTCTTTATCTTCTACAACGGTTTCGATGTATAACGGCATGTCTGTTGTAAGGTTATTCGACGTGGAGATATGAACGGTGCCTGGGACGAATAGAGGCACTTTCAGGTATGGGGCGATCTCTTCTCTGCTGAAGATAGCTATGCGCGAACCGTTCTGCTTCGCTTTACTTCCCAAAAGTTTCTGTGCAAATCGGAGCACTTTCTCTGCCTCCTTCTCGTCCAATTCATCAAGCCCGTCAATGATGTAACGTCTATCCCTGCGTGCCGAGAACAATTAGGGATACTTTGACTTTAAAAACTTCAAACTCTGCACGTATATTAAAATTCATTGTATTTTTGCATAAGTCGTGTTCTCTAGTCACTCGTAAGTATACTCAGACCTTTTTGCTAGAAATTCATATTTGTATCGTCGTTCTCGCGCCTGATTTGCGAAGAGTCTCTACCTATAACAAAACAAAGATTATTTACTATAGCCCCACCACCGAGGTCCTATCACTCCCAATATTTATAAATGGCTATATCTAAGCCTTAAAAACCTTGTAACTATATTTGAAAATTCTTTCAGCCTTTGTGGCTCCTGTGGCACATCATTTATGCAGGATCGCCACTGACCGATACTTCAACCGACGCCACTAACGGCTTTTGGTTAGCACCAAATATCTCTACTAGTAATACACATATATTTTACAATTTTACGATATAATTTTTACTTATGTAACAGCTTATTAGGCGTATAGCTATTTCTATGTTTAAAAACTGTGGCTAACGCGAAGTGCTTGTAGATGATTTCATGAAATAAATGAATAATTGGATTCCGCGAGAAGGAATTCATGAGTTTCTATCCCTCCCGAAAACATATTCAGCTCTTCTGGGTGGCAGAAAGTCTTAAAAATCGTGTCCGTTGGTCATATGAAATTGTCATTACTGTTGTATGGACCGGTGGTTTGGATATCGAGAGTTCAGCAGCAACAGGGTCTCGTCCGTCGCTTCTCTAGTCGTCGAGGGTGTTTTGTGCTACCTCGGACGGTATATTGCTACTGATTGAATCAGAGGTTCCGTCGTCGTCGTACCATTCCGAAAACCAAGAGTTATTTCGACGAGGTGGATACCAGATATTTAGGAAATTCTCCTTCCTCACTTGATTCTCCGTGAACGGAAGCTTGTCTTGCAGCGTCGGCCATCGGTTTAGAATCCCATGTCGAGGCCAGGCCCTGAGCTTCGTGTAGCTGAATACCAGCTCGTCCAATGCGGTAGTCTCCCAATCCGAATCCAGAATCTCCAGCTCGTACAGAAACTTCCAGTCTCCATCGCGTGGTATCTTTCCTTCTTCGAAGCCGTTTGTGGACCTCAGAACGTTCAAATTGAAGAAACTAGTCCGGGGCATGGTGACGGCGTTGAAATATGTTGGTTCATTCTCAGGTCCTTGTGGGGTGGTTCGACTGGCGCCATGGCTTTGGAGGAGTTTTATAACCTTACTGTGGCCTCGATATCGAGCTTCGCCTATGGCCTTACTCGTGTCGTGGTCCCAGTATAGGTTTACGCCGGAGAGCCGGAAGTAGGCCAAGCCTTCTACACCGCCTAGTTGCTCTTTTTCACTCTTTGAGTATGTTTCAGGGTCGAGGGCTTTGACGTACTCCTACTCGTTCTAGAGGTCAGTATCGGGACATTATCACGAAATGACGCGGCATTGGAAAATGGGATTGAGTGAATCGTCCGTGACTGACCCTTCGAGTCTGTTGAGCACCGAAAAAGGCAATGTCCAAGGCCGTACCGGAAAATCGATTAACGGAATACTTTAGGCTCACACGTTCCTCTCAGCGATCATGCATTCCGTGATCCAGCAGGAATTTCACTGTATTTGGCCGTCCCAGGAATGCAGCTTGTGCCAGAGCAATTGTTGGAGTAATGTCGATCAACTTGCAGCGGCCAGGCTTAGAAGCCGCGTCAAGAGAGGAGTCAAAGTTGATGAGAAACTCCATCAATTTCACATCTTCCTCGTCCGACCGCACAATCTCCCTCTGGTTACTGACAGCTGAGAGAATGGCCGTGTTGCCTTGAGACGAGACGAAATCTAGCCGAGCACCGGCGTTCAGCAAGATGGTCACCATATCAATTGTTGACGCTAGCAGGATGCTCCGTTTCAGCAAGGCTAAAAGGGGAGTATTTCCATCGTCATCCAGAGCATCGACATCGGCGGGGTTCAGATGGCGTTCGGAGAGCAGACACTGGATAGCCACTCCAAAGTTGCAAGCCCCTTCTCCTTTTATAAGTTTATGTACTAATTCAGTGGGTCCACCGACGGAATCGAGGTTTTGGACTCTTTTCATAATGGATAAGAGCACGTCGCGATATGTATCGGGGTGACAGAAGTCTCCGTTGGCAGCATGAATCCATACATCCAAAAAGGAATCGTAACCTCCTCTTCGGTCGTCTAGGTTGATGGCCATATTTGCGCCAGCTTCCAGTAATGCGATGGTGGCACAGCCTTCTATCCAGGGTGCCTGTGTCTCGTTAGTATCGGTGTCGTTCACTTCAATCACTGAGCCCAGGAATGTCGCTTCCACCGTCACCAGGAGCGGCGTTAGATCGGACTCATTTTGGGCCTCAAGATCCACTCCATGATCGATTAAAGCCTTGGTTATTTCTCTGGTAGCTGTTGCAATGCTGCACTTCAGAGGGCAAGAGTAAAAGACTTGAATTCCATACCTTGCTCTACAAGAGCAGAAGGCACATTATATATACAACTTTGCAGTAGCAATTGCCGCATCTATTTACCGAAAAACTCTTCCTCGGCATGCCCGACGGGCATACCGATATCTCCTTAAGTGGCTTGATATAACAGATATCACCGTACCTATCAACAGTAGCATCAAGAGCCTCACTCCAGTCACATCTAGCTTGAGCGTGATTCGTGACCGTAGAGTTAGCCATGAGGTGTAGCAGATTGTTACCCTCTTGATCTCGCAACAATGCCGCCTGGTGGTCCTGGCCCAGAAAGCTTTGAACACTCTTTACATCCCGCTGAGCGATTGCCTGGCCAAGCTGCGAAGACCGCAGTGAGTTGACGATCGGGATCCCTACCCCCCATGCATCTTCGCCGTCAGAACCGGGAAGTGGAGAGGTGGGAGGGATTCGGCATCGGAAAACGATCCTGAGAAGGAATCATCGACGTCGATGTTGAGTAAGGGTTGACTCGCTGCAGCTGGGCTGCGACTCCCAAGTCCCCAATCTGCTAGGTCAGGATGCTTTGTCGAGCTTGTACGTTAGCCATCAACGACATCGCCTTGACATAAATTCTTGGGTCACCCACGCTTGTCATGCTTTGGATCTCAGGGCTGGTTGTGACTGCAAGGCTGGAACTTGCAGTAATGGAAAGAGAGATGAGCGTTAGGCGCAAGATTCGTAACTGCAGCTAGATCCTAATAATACAGGTCCTTTGGCCAGCGCCGGAGCACGTTTAGCTTGGGGGATTGTTTAGGTCTTGACGATAGATGGAAAAGGAGCTTCCCTCATGCACTGCGATAAAAGGAGCAGCGCGGACAGTATGCGTACATACTTGGCACGACATGGTTGGCTGTCTTGCCAAAGACGATGCCCAAAACCCCGAGCTCTTTTGACGAATACCTACTTGATAAAGGGCATTTCGGCTCTGGATAGCCCGTCTCAATGCGAACAGGTATTCTGGAGTTTATGTTTATTGTTTACAGTTGAGCATGATGACCCACATCTCGATTATGTAGCAGTCGTGCACTTGGGCGGTCGAAGATACATAACCTTGCCCTACCTCTCCCTCTCGTCGTCACCCATCTATATGTACTAAAAATAACCACTGGGATGGTCTCATCGCATTGAATTCGATTCAAGTCTGCCTTTTTTTGCTGCTCATGGATATATATTCAACGGCCAGTACGGCAATCCGGGACATATACGCCATCACCGTTTATATCCGCACCGTCATCAAAGACGTCGAAAACCGCTCGCAGGATCAGATCGATATACAAGACGAGCTCGATCATGACTTTGGCTTCCTTGAGACCTTCCATGCCGTTGTCTTCAACGACTCGAGCCAGTGGTTTGAAAGTCTGCCAGAAAGTCTCCAGAGAGATGTCAATTACAACCTTACCCGGCTCCGACGCTGTCTCGACGCTTACGAAAATGTGGCTCTGAAGCATGGTTTAAATCTTTCTGAGGCCTATTCTTCACTGGAAAGGCAAGCCGAGCAGATCGACCCAAATGGCTTGGGTACTTCGTCCAAAGAGGCCAGCAGGGCTAAGGCCGGAAGCCTCCGGTCCAGGTTGGAAGAGAAGATGAAAAAGCTACGTTTGGAGAAGAAGCTCAACGAGATCACCTGGGCACTATTTGACAAGGAAGAGGTTCTGAAATTAGTTGGACAGTACGGAAAGTGGACCCGGGAGCTCCGTCAAACCTTGATTCTCATAATCCTCGCGAGCGCGAAGCTTGGGAATGTCACCAGAGCCGACCTGGGGGGCAAAGATGGAGCAGGAATAAGCAACAGCCTCGGAGTCACCAAAGAAGTCCGTCGTCAGATCCGTGCAAATTTGGAACATCCCAAGGACTTTCCTCCGTTGGAAGGCGACTTTGTGCCCGATCACGATGGCGACACAATCGCGGCCTCACCCTACACTACTGGAATCTTCACAGATCGAGACAGCGGGGAATTCCCTGTTATCATGGAACGTCATACCTTTGCCATCATTGGCGATGATAAGTCGGAGCGCCAGAAGCAGGAGATGAAGTTGGAGCTTGTTCGCCGCCTAGCCTGGCTCTTCATGAGTGACTTCTCCACCGAATCAATCAACCCAGACAGCGGCATGACGCCAATATGTCTCCTCGGTTGTCTAGGCTTCTATGCCACGCGCAAAACCAAGCTCTTTCTTGTCTATAAACTCCCGCCGCAAGCGAGCACACCACAGACTCTCCACGACTGGATCAACCCCATCGAATCGAAAGCGCACCAGCTAACTCAAAGAGAGAGAAAAGTACAAGAAACAGAAAAGGGCTCTACCCTAAACTCAAAGGAAAAGTGGAAAGTGCTGCAAGAGAAGTACAAGATACTAGAAGAGAGGAATAAGCTAGAAGCAGAAAGGAACAAGTCTAAGCCCGAACTCTCCAGTCGCTTCTTTCTTGCTTGGGCGCTCGCATCAACCATATACAACATTCACGCCTCCGGCTGGGTCCATAAGAACATCTGGTCCCGTGGAGTTCTCATCTTCCCGACTTCCAACATTTCCTCCTTGGATCAACGAAACATTCCCTACCTCCCGGGCTGGTCCGTCTCACGTCCACAGACTGAAGAGTCCCGCAATGTATCTAAATTTCAACAGGAAGGCGCAGAAGAAGACGATCCAGATGAAAACCTCAAAATTGAAGACCAACCGGAGGGAACAACAAATTCCGACTCTGAGTATGACGAACACTTTGAACAAACGACGCTCCCGGGTTACGATCTGGAACACGAATTATATCGCCATCCGGAGCGGTACCAAGGTGGAACCACGACCTACGAAAACAAGCACGATCTCTATTCCCTAGGCGTACTTCTACTAGAGATTGGTCTCTGGAGTACCATCTCAATAGATATGAGCACTGCAATTTCCAGGGCGAGAGAAAGTCCATCACGTCCTCCGGACAATATCATGGAGAAGATAAAGGAAAGACTCTGGACGACGAGCAAGGATCGACGGCTTGCTGCACAGATGGGTTCGGAGTATGTAGAGATTGTCCAGAGATGTCTGATGGGTAGATTCGAGCACTTGAAGGGGAACTCAGGGGCAAATGTCGAGAGGGACGATAGGGGAAATGCTGAGCTCACGAGGGAGTTTCACAGGCTGGTGGTGGAACCGTTGCGAGTCAGAGCATCGCTGTTTTAAGAGAAGTAACCGAGGATTGGACGTGAGGAAGCTGCCTGGGGCAATGATGGTAATTGGGGAATGTGAAGATTATATGTTTCAAGTATTCTAACCTCTATACTGAGCTGGCCCCGTGCAAAGGTGAGCAGCATTTCTAACCGCTACATTAAGGGGAGATGTCCTTGCACTCGACTCGTCATGTTGAGACGTAAATGCTATCATGAGAAATACATGCTGCATATGGAAAATTATTGGAAGAGGCGAGTATAGAAGAGCTTTCTCTTCCAACGGGGTAAGATACTGTTGGTTCTGGGCCTTCTGTTCTTTCGAACGTCGCCCTTTGGCACGATGATGATTATTATTATTATTATTCTTCTTTTTCTTCTTCCAATTTACGTGCTGTATCAGTCTGAGACTATGTAACACGCTACAGGAGCCTGTAGATTTGACCCAAGAGGGTTCATCAATATACTAGGCACAGCCTAGTAACCTGGAATGGGTATTGTCGCGCTCGTAGAGGGACCTAGACAGATATAGAGAACGCATGCTATATCCTAGATCCGCCTCCCGTAGCTATATTCCAATAAATTTTGGGGTCCAGTCCAGTGCAGAAATAAATGGTGCCAATTTTTCCTTTATTTTCCTCCTACTACCCTACCCAAGTCTACTCCCTAGCCCCTCCCCTTCCACAAATGAACCTCCTGTCCTTAAACGGCCTTTCCACTGGTGCGACTTTCCTTTATTAGCGACCTTCTTTCACTATAGGGTCGGAATAGTGTCGTATCGAGGTAGGTATATATTTATTTATATTTATATTTATTTCTATTTAACGTCAGGCGGAGTCTAGATCGCGTGGTCTAGGTCCTAAAAAGTCCCAAAAGAGGGCAAATGACGCTAGGGGGGTGCCC
>MU252100.1:0-10018 GCA_019669835.1 Amylocarpus encephaloides
TCTAGAAGTAATAGGATAGAGTAGCGTCGAACTAAATCGAATTCTACTTATGGCTAGTACTTAGCGAGAGTCTATACTTAGCGAGAGCTTTTAGCTCGAGTATACCCTAGGGTTCTAACTCTTATAATAACTCTTAATTACTTTACTATTATATAAAGCTTATAATAGTTTAAGTTATAGTTATATAATATAGAAATAGAAGCGTTTAGGTTAGAGACTATATTATATAGCCCTCTAAGTTCTTATATACTTATATACTTAAGCTTTCTATACTAGAGGTCGAGGTTAGAGTCTTCTTTCGTAGCTACTATTATAGCTTCTATTACTACTATATCTAGAACGTATTAAGTACTAATTCGACTAGTATATACTATAGCTTTTCTATTAGACTTAGTAAGAGCTATAGTATACTTACTTTTATTACTAGTTATACTTACTAGAATACTCTTATCCTAAAGCTAGAGGACTAATATAAGACTACTAGCTAGCTTAGAGACATATAGTATATTAGTAAGAGTAAGCGGCCGAGTCTAAAGCTTATTAGTAAAGATCTAGATTTATATATTTCTAATTCTAGTACTATATATTAGAGTGCTACTAGTAGTCTTAACTACCCTAGAGACTCTAAGCTTAATAAGCTTAATAAATACGTTTCTAGTATAAGTTATATAGTATATAACTCTAGAGTTAATAACCTAAGTAACTTAGCTTTTATTAAATTAATCTATAAGAGCTCTCTAGTAATTATCTACTAGCGTTTCTTTAGCTAGGTTAATAGCTAGCTTAACCTTCTTATTATATATTAGCTTAGCTTAGATAGTCTATAATTACTAGCCTCGCTTTAGCGTAAGTAGAGGGCTAGTAAAGCTAGTCTTTTATCGCTTAGTATACTCCTTTCTGTCGATAGTCTAGAGCTAGAGAGAGTAATTATATTATATATACCTCTTATCGCTATAGTACTAGTATTCTCTCTTCTACTTTTAGCTCTCTTAGTTACCTTAGTTACCTTAGTTACTCTAGCTACCTCGCTAGCTACTAGAGCCTTTAACTCTTTATTAGTTTTTAGACCTATTAGAGGCTATTAGCGATTTTTTCTTAGATATTAACCTAAGATGTTCCTTAGCTTCTTTTAAGCTTATTATAACTAAGTTAAAGTCTAAGATAGATAATTTATCTTATAGAATTTTAACTCGCGTTTAATAGTTACTATTTAACTTTCGTATAGTATAAAGTAGTATAATAGTTTTTAACGTTTTAGTAGGTAGCTTATTTAGGTTAGTAGTAAAGATATTTATCTATAGGTTACGTAAATTAATTACTATAGAGTCTATTATTACTTCTACTTTTAGCTTATATTAATAGAATTAGCTAGTATATATAGCTAGTAATAGGTTACTTAATAGCCTATAGTTCTTCTATAAAGCCTCTTAGTACTCTTAAGCTATAAGAAAGTTAATAATTTTATTTCTTATTATTATATAGTAATAGTCTATAATATAGGTTCTTACTTTAGTATTTTTTCGTCTCTAGGTCTTCTAAGACGAAAGTCTCTTAGGGATATCTAATAGTAGTTAAGTAGAGCTCTTAGCTCTATTTATAGTTCGTATACTAGTAGCGCTATTAGAGCTATTAATACTAGCTAGCTTCGACTTATTACTAAGAACTAAATTAAGTAAGTCTTAACCCTCTAGGAGAGAGTGTACTTCTTTAGCTTATAGTCTATAATATTATAGGCTAGAGAGCTTAGAGATCTTTAGTAATTTCTTATTATAAGATATAGTAGCTTATTAAGTACTATATACTAAGTAAATAAATTAATTTAATTAGTTAGAGCGATATATATAACCTAAGCTTATAATCTATTAGAATAAGAGTCTTTAAATAGTACTTAATAATATAAAGTCTCGATAGTTAAGGTAAAAAAGATCTAATTTTTATTATTAGTTTTCTCTAAGGTATATCTTATATATATCTAGCTCCTTAGTTTATATTCTTTTTATATCTTATTAAGAATAACTCTACTACCTAGTTTTAACTCTACTACTAAGTAGGTAGTAGCTTTTATTCTATATTACTATACCTATTAATAATATCCTACTCTAGCTATATACTACTTAAAGTAATTTAATTAGTAACTTTATTATATTTAAATCTATTTCTTATAGTCTAAGTTAGATAACTCTACGTTACTAGTTAGTAAAAACAAAATAGGATTTAAAATATTAGTATTAATTAGTAACCGGCCCTTACTAGTATTACGGAGTTAAAGGAACTAGGGGCCGAGCACGTATAGTAACGTTCATCCCTACGTAATAAGAAACCACCCGTGCTGAGAAAAGTCAGAGGGACTTTAACTTTAAGTATCTGAAACTCCACACCAATTTATAAGTTTATAAAAATAAAAGATCTGTAATATAACATGACTATTTATTAGCAATTTAACCACTTTAGGAGAAATTTTTACATTTACATTATCGCCCTTTTGCCTGATTTATGAGAAGCCTCTATTTATGCTTTAATACAAGTCCTTTACCACAGCTATGCTAGCAAGCTTTTGTTATCTTTTACACTTCTTAAAAGTTTTTATCTAAGCTTCAGATCCTTATTTTTATATCCGAGACGTCCACAAGCTTTGTGGCTGTTATTGCGCGCAAATAATTGCAGGACCGCCATATAGTTCGGTACAGAAGGGGGTTTTCAAAATTAATGTAATAAGGCGGTGAGCCCATTCTGCCGCCGCTTTATTTCTACCATCTTCCATCAACACCACTCACTTCTTCCCATCAACACTCTACAGCATTTCACAATGGGACGCGTACGCCCTAAATACAAGACTCCTAAAAAGTCTCGATTCTTTCACTTACTAGAACAGGGTAACAACATTCCTGCTACAGCTAGAGAGCTGAAAATCGATCCTTCTACTACTTAGCGCTAGACCAAACGATTCTATGCTAATAAGCCTAAGCGTACTACTAGAAAACGCCTGGCTATTAAGCTATTAGGTCGACCACGTATTATAACGGACGAACATATTAAGCAAATGATCTAATAGATTACTAGGCACTACGACCGCCGTATCCTACCTCTCGAAACTATCGCCTAAGAAGCCTGTGGTATTAAAGCTAAATACTTAACACTACTAAGAGCTTAGCATCGCTAGGGATATCACCACCACACTCCTGATACAAAGCCTTTTCTCTCTAAAGCTTAAAAGCTGGCACGTTACACCTTTGCAATCAAGAATTGGGACCGTCCAGTAGTATATTAGCGTAGGGGCATATACACAGATGAGACTATTGCGCGTACTAATTTAAGGCGTCGTGTCAAAGTCTTAAGAACACGAGGTGAAAGGAGGAGGCTTGATTGTATACAGTTTACATTTAATTCTGGAAGGGATTCTGTAATGTGTTAGGCAGCTATTGGTTACAACTTTAAAAGCCAGCTTTACTTTGTAAGCATGGAAGGGGATGGTAAAGGGTTTACACAAAAAAAGTATGAGGAGCAGATTTTGCGAGGGCTATTGAAGGATATATTTACAGACGGAGAGCGGCACTCACAAGGATTTTTTTGTGTAGAGGATGGAAGTAGAGTACATGGCCTCAAGGACACAAAGAGGAATAAGGGGCTTTGCAATACTGCAAGAGTAGAGTGTAACATATACACTTTACCTTGGCCAGGGAATAGTCCAGACCTTAATCCTATTAAGAACGTGTGGAGGATCTTAAAGCAAAAGTTAAGGAATAGGAACCCTCATGGGGGCTGGAGTCTTGAGTAGCTGAAAGAGGCACTAGTTGATATTTGGGAGAATGAGATCACAGTAGAGGATTTCAATAAGTATATTGATTCTATGCCTCAAAGAATTTGAAAGGTCATTCATAGAAAAGGGGCTCAAACCCCGTATTAAAGCAGCATTAGAGAATCACTATAAATGGCATAGTTTTATGGCAGAATCCCCCCTGTCATTGCATTAATTTTGAAAACCCCCTTCCGTACTTCTGATCGACAGATTTCAACGATTTTCGGCTAAGAGGGACCGACCCTGCAAAGTTTTAGTTTCGCCGTAATCCCGCTTATATAATCAATGGACAAGCTTCACTGGTGCTTGCAACAGCTTGCGGCAGAGGTCCCAAGGCTGCCGCCCTCAGTCACCCAGCTGAGTGCGATAGCCTGAACCCGACATGATCTTTCACCCTTCGCATCTGTGCCAACTCGACGGCTCAACTACTACCGAGAACCCTTTTCCTCCTTATGATCCTCGAACCTAGTCGAATGATGCGTCTGCTACAGTACAACAACAATGGCGGATTCAGCCTGACCGAGTTCGAGGAGACCGATATACCTGAGTATGCTATACTCTCACACACATGGGAACAGGATAATAGCAAGGAAGTTACATATGCGGAAGTGATAAGCGGGACTGGCCAGGACAAGGAGGGTTTCAAGAAGATTAGGTTCTGTGGAGAACAGGCTAGACACAATGGTCTGCCATACTTTTGGGTTGATACTTGCTGTATCAATAAGCAAAACGAGGCCGAACTCAGACACTCCATCAACTCTATGTTCCGTTGGTATCGCAATGCAAGTCGATGTTATGTCTATTTGTCGGATGTTTCGACAAGCAACCGAAAAGCAAGTGATCAGTCGTCGGAGCATACGCGGGAATTGAGCTTTCGGGAGAGCAGATGGTTCACTCGAGGCTGGACCCTTCAAGAACTTCTTGCTCCGATATCAGTCGAATTCTTCTGTCGAGAATCCAAGTGGATTGGTAGTAAGAGTTCTCTAGAGCAGCAAATTCACGAGATCACAGGAATCCGCAAGTCAGCACTTCAAGGAACCTCTTTGTCGAAGTTTAGCGTTGAGGAGCGATTCTCATGGGTTCAACCCCGCCAGACAACAGTCGAAGAAGACAAAGCTTACTCTTTACTCGGTATTTTTGACGTCCAAATGCCCCTCCGCTATCGCGAAGGGATGGTGAATGCATTTAAAAGGCTCGAAGAGGAAATCGACAAGTTTAACAAGTGCCTCCAAGACCTACGCCTTAGCGATTCCCGCGATGACAAGAAGCGCATTGAGGATACCAAGGGTGGCTTGCTAGAGGGCTCATATAATTGGGTCCTAGAGACCTCCGATTTCCAACAATGGCGGAACAACCCGCAGACTTGGCTGCTGTGGATCAAAGGAGATCCTGGCAAGGGCAAGACAATGTTACTCTGCGGCATTATCAACGAGCTGAAGGAGTCTTTACCGAAGTCGACTCTTCTATCATACTTCTTCTGTCAAGCAACCAACTCTCGGATCAACAACGCCACGGCCGTGCTTCGAGGTCTAATCTATCTACTTGTCAACGAACAGCCGTCTCTTATCTCACACGTACGGAAAAGGTATGATCAAGCCGGGAAAGCGATCTTTGAAGATCCAAATAGCTGGCTTGTTTTGTCCGAAATTTTTGCCAACATTCTGCAAGACCCGAACCTGAAGAGCACGTGCTTAGTCGTTGACGCGCTCGACGAATGCGAAGTGGATTTGCCGAAATTGTTAGACCTTATCGTACAGACTTCGTCCATATCTCCTCGAACTAAGTGGATCGTTTCTAGTCGTAAGTGGCCGAGCATCGAGAAAGGCTTCGACAGGGCGACACAGAAATCAAGCATGTGTCTTGAGTTGAAAGAAAAATCCGTCTCCGCAGCCGTCAGTACATACATTCAATATAAGGTGAATTCGTTAGCAGAGGGACAAGAATACGATATAGATACCCGAGACGCTGTCCAGCGCTACTTGTCCTCAAATGCTCATGGCACATTCCTATGGGTTGCTTTGGTTTGTCAAGAGCTCAGCAGTATACCAGGATGGGAGGTTGAAGAGACGTTGTCGGCGTTTCCCCCGGGACTTGATACCCTATATATGCGGATGATGGAGCAGGTTAGTACGTCAAGGACAGCTAAGCGCTGCAAAAGTATACTGGCCGTCGCCTCGGTCGTACACCGTCCCATAACATTAGACGAGCTGCCTTCTTTCGTCGACATGCCACCACGAAGTTCTGGTAATGACAAGGCTCTCGCAGAGATCATAGGACATTGCGGCTCTTTTCTCACAATTCGAGATCGCACTGTTTCTTTTGTCCATCAGTCTGCTAAGGACTTCTTGACCAATACGGCTGTTGATATCGTCTTTCCTTCTGGGATGTCGAATACTCACTATGCTATATTCTCGCGGTCGCTACAAGTCCTGCGTACGGTACTACAGCGCGATGTCTATAGTCTAAGAGCTCCCGGAACCACTGTCAGCCAAGTTAAGCAGCCAGATCCAGATCCCCTCGCCGCCGTTCGGTACTCTTGTCTTTACTGGGTTGATCATCTGCTTGAATGTCAAAGTAGAGAAGAATTAATCAGGGACCTTAAGGATAGTGGCATAGTCTATAGTTTCCTCCGTCGGTACTTCTTATATTGGTTTGAGGCGCTGAGCCTGTTGAAAAGCATATCACAAGGTATAGTTATGATTCAAAAGCTCGAGGATCTTCAGGTATGTTTTATTCTAGTCTTGTCGATATAGGTTATCCTAATATAAACAAGTTTGATAGAAGCCATGGTTTAAGTGCGTTTATACACGATGCCAGGCGTTTTGCTGTATCCAATCGATCAATTATTGAACAGGCGCCTCTTCAAGTATACTGCTCAGCTCTTGTTTTCGCTCCAGAGAATAGCATTGTTCGAAAAGCCTTTGAGAACTATATTCCGTCTTGGATCCAGACAAAGCCTAGAGTAGACACATATTGGAATGCGATGCTTCAAGTACTCGAGGGCCATACAGATTATGTCACTTCAGTCGCCTTCTCCCCAGACGGCAAGCAGATCGTGTCTGGGTCTCATGATCAGACGGTCCGGCGCTGGGACGCTGCCACTGGACAGCAGCTGCTGCCGGCACTCGAGGGCCATACAAGTTATGTTACTTCCGTCGCCTTCTCCCCAGACGGCAAGCAGATCGTGTCTGGGTCTTATGATCAGACGGTCCGGCGCTGGGACGCTGCCACAGGACAGCAGCTGCTGCCGGCACTCGAGGGCCATACAAGTTATGTCACTTCAGTCGCCTTCTCCCCAGACGGCAAGCAGATCGTGTCTGGGTCTTATGATCAGACGGTCCGGCGCTGGGATGCTGCCACTGGACAGCAGCTGCTGCCGGCCCTCGAGGGCCATACGGATGGGGTCACTTCAGTCGCCTTCTCCCCAGACGGCAAGCAGATCGTGTCTGGGTCTTACGATCAGATGGTCCGGCGCTGGGACGCTGCCACAGGACAGCAGCCGCTGCCAGCCCTCGAGGGCCATACGGATGGGGTCACTTCAGTCGCCTTCTCCCCAGACGGTAAGCAGATCGTGTCTGGGTCTCATGATCAGACGGTCCGGTGCTGGGACGCTGCCACAGGACAGCAGCTGCTGCCGGCCCTCGAGGGCCATACGGATGGGGTCACTTCAGTCGCCTTCTCCCTAGACGGCAAGCAGATCGTGTCTGGGTCTTACGATCAGACGGTCCGGCGCTGGGACGCTGCCATAGGACAGCAGCTGCTGCCGGCCCTCGAGGGCCATACAGGTACGGTCACTTCAGTCACCTTCTCCCTAGACGGCAAGCAGATCATGTCTGGGTCTTACGATCAGACGGTCCGGCGCTGGGACGCTGCCGCAGGACAGCAGCTGCTGCCGGCCCTCGAGGGCCATACGGATGGGGTCAGTTCAGTCGCCTTCTCCCCAGACGGCAAGCAGATCGTGTCTGGGTCTCATGATCAGACGGTCCGGCGCTGGGACGTTGCCACAGGACAGCAGCTGCTGCCGGCACTCGAGGGCCATACGGATACGGTCACTTCAGTCGCCTTCTCCCCAGACGGCAAGCAGATCGTGTCTGGGTCTCATGATCAGACGGTCCGGCGCTGGGACGCTGCCACAGGACAGCAGCTGCTGCCGGCCCTCGAGGGCCATACAGGTGCGGTCACTTCAGTCGCCTTCTCCCTAGACGGCAAGCAGATCATGTCTGGGTCTTACGATCAGACGGTCCGGCGCTGGGATGCTGCCACAGGACAGCAGCTGCTGCCGGCCCTCGAGGGCCATACGGATGGGGTCACTTCAGTCGCCTTCTCCCCAGACGGCAAGCAGATCGTGTCTGGGTCTCATGATCAGACGGTCCGGAGCTGGGATGCTGCCACTGGACAGCAGCTGCTACCGGCCCTCGAGGGCCATACGGATGGGGTCACTTCAGTCGCCTTCTCCCCAGACGGCAAGCAGATCGTGTCTGGGTCTTACGATCAGACGGTCCGGCGCTGGGACGCTGCCACAGGACAGCAGCTGCTGCCGGCCCTCGAGGGCCATACGGATACGGTCACTTCTGTCGCCTTCTCCCCAGACGGTAAGCAGATCGTGTCTGGGTCTTACGATCAGACGGTCCGGTGCTGGGACGCTGCCACTGGACAGCAGCTGCTGTCGGCCCTCGAGGGCCATACGGATACGGTCAGTTCAGTCGCCTTCTCTCCAGACGGCAAGCAGATTACAATCTTACACGTTTCTGAAAACTGGCTAGCAGATAACACCGCTAATCTTCTCTGGATACCTACTAATTATAGACCTTCTTGTCAGGCTACATGGGGTGGAACTATCGCTTTAGGACATTCGTCCGGAGGATTATCGGTTCTTCAGATTCAACAAGGGCAAAAGCTTATAATGTAGAAAGTAGTACTAATTGATGAAAGACGAAAGCTCATAATATAACATATCTTTTTCTTCTTCCTCTCTTCCATCGAGGGTTCTAGGGGAGCCTAATAATTTATAGTAGGTGAACGGTTGTTACTACCTTCTAGAACTTTCTAGAGTATGCTCGTGACTAGCACTACGGTCCACGTGATTAGGGTTTTAGTGTCACGTGTCAGTTCTCTAATTTTCAAAAAATCCATATTTAGAGGTGTAGCTTTCAGCACACGACTCCTAAACGGTTTGCCACCTCGGTAAAGTACTGATTTATGTGGCGACTTTAGACAAATCTATATGATATAGCCGCTACAAAGCTTAAAATTAATTTACTATATAGTATTAGATATATAAAAGTTAAGTGACACCTAATATAGAAAGTAGAATTAAGAGAAGTACTAGGGTAGAGTATTAGAGAAGGAACCTTTTTCTAGACTCTAAGCGATAGTAAGCTATAAATTAAGCTAAGAAAAGCTTATATTATTTTCTTCCCTAGTAAAAGGGCTTAATATGTTTAAAATTAACTATAGAATATTATTAGTTTAAAAAATATAGGGGTCGCCTATATATATTTAATGTTTTAGAATTTTAA
The DNA here is from genome assembly GCA_019669835.1 of Amylocarpus encephaloides. Lineage (NCBI taxonomy): Eukaryota > Fungi > Ascomycota > Leotiomycetes > Helotiales > Amylocarpus > Amylocarpus encephaloides. The sequence goes on from MU252100.1 coordinate 9,316, forward strand.
AGGCGAAGTACCTATAAAATTTCTTAGTATAAGTAGTTTCTTACTACGTATAAATAAACGTTAGTAGACCTTCTACTATCTAGACTTAGAAAAATTAAGATAAGAAGAATAAGCTTAACTATACTAAGGTTAACTATAACTACTACTATAGTAAATAGGTAATTAGTATCCTAGGCTAGCTTAATCTTATCTTAGTAACTTAGGTTACTAATAGTACTTATAAGTAGTAGGCCTTCTATTATCTAGACTTAGAAGAATTAAGACGAAGAATAAGTCTAACTATACTAAGGTTATCTATAACTACTATTATAGTAAATAGGTAATTAGTATTCTAGGCTAGCTTTATCTTATCTTAGTAACGTAGGTTACTAATAAAGTCTAAGATATTTAAGAGTTATCTATTATTCTAGGTCGTCTTTTATTAAAGACCCTACTCTAATAGTTTTCTTTAAGAATTTTTATATTAGTAGTTTTAATTATATTATACTTATCTTCTTTCGTTTCTCTAATTCTCTATAATCTTCTAGAGTGTAAGAGTTAGGACCCTAGAGTGTACTTAGACTAAAAGCTCTTACTAAGTACTAACTCTTACTAAGTATAGACTCTTACTAAGTACTAGTTATAAGTAGAATTTAATTTAGTTTAACGTTACTCTATTCTATTACTTCTAGAAGGTTCTAGTTACCTCTTCTTATATATATAA
>MU252101.1:0-10016 GCA_019669835.1 Amylocarpus encephaloides
GGATTTCCCTCTGCCTTGGCTAATAGCCTTGGCTCTTTGTTCTTTGCAAGCCTGCAGAAGAGTAGGTGGAATTGTGCTTTAGCCTTTTTGCATTTATAATTCCCGGATTCTAGTAACGTGTTAAGGTGGTGGAATCGAAGGTGGTATACTATAAAGTCTCCGTGACTAGTACGAGCCGTAATGAGCCGAGCTAGGACCTCTCTTAGTAGCTGGAGAGTTCTAGGTTTCGAGAGTTAGGAAGTGAGACCTAGCCTCTTATAGATATCCGGGAGTGTTGTCTACCAAAGCTTATTCGCGAGCTTAACCCCTGTCTCTTTAACTTCTCTCTTAAGTGTGGTAGTACAGAGTAAAGAAGGGCTAGGGGGGGGTGTTCGAGCCGCTTTCCCTGTAGCTTTGTCGGTAATTTCATTCCCTCGAATTCCTATATAACTAGGGCACTACCGTGTCTAGATCTTCCCTAGGTATAGCTAAGTAAAGTCGAATATCTTATTAAAGGTTTCTTACGAGGTACCGTAGGATCGGTAGGTTAGCTATAGTGTAGCCTCGAGGTTATCGAGGTAAATCTAGTACTTTATAGCCGAGGACTAAAAAGGGGATACGAGAGTAAGCTTAAGACCGTATAAGACAGCTCTCGCTTCTATATTATATATTTCTAAGGTTTTACTAAAAGGGAAGAGCTTTGTGTTTAAAATAACCCCTTCTCTTATAAGATATACGCCTCCTCCTATGTTTTTATCGTCTAAGCGAGAGCCGTCGGTAAATACAACTAGGTTCGTAGGCGGGATAGAGGCGAGAAATTTAAGGAATTCGACTTTGTAAGAGTCTTTATTACCGCTAGGGCTCGGGCCGGCTACCTCGAGAAGGCGGGCTTAGCGGTTAAACCCTCTACTCTATAGGGGGTCTTAAATTAGATCGACTTCTTCTAAAGAGGGGAGAGGTTTAGAAGAGCGGTAAATAAGCCTAGCCTTTAAGTAAGGGTTATTTACATATCGCTTAAGCGGGTGTACTAAGTCGAGTCGTCGAGTTCTAGTCTTAAAAGCTCCGCTTTTTACTATAAGAGTAATTTTAGCGGCTAGGAGGCTAGATTTCATAAGAAGTACTAAGGTAGAAGTAGTTTTATAGACCGGGAGGATAATCCTAGTACAATTTATAACTACTCTATCTAGGAGAGTTAGGTGGCGGCCGATCTAGTTATTTATAGTACCTACTTAGCCTGTTTTCGTACGACTAGAGTACTAGGTCTCGTACCTAAATTAGGCGATCGAGAGGATATAAGTAGTAACTACTTATTTTAATAGATGTAAGAGGGATCCTCTTACAATGTTTATTATTTCTTTAAGAGTATTAGCTATAAGTGTAGTCTTACTAGCTATTCTTTTAACGTGACTATAAAAGGTAAGACGGGGGTCGAAGAAGATACTAAGCTACTAGAGTTCCTATGTAGGCTCTATTATCTTTCCTTTAACTATAATAGTAGGGGGGGGCTAGATACCTCTCCCTCTTTGTTTCCTTTTATAAGAGAAGTAGATAAGTTCTAATTTTTTAGCGTTAAAGATAATACTCTCGTCTATGTTCTACTTAAGTACGCTTACTACCTACTTTACTAGGTCCTTAATATTCCCTACCTTTAAGGGCCCGAAAGTAAGTAATCTAATATCGTTAGCGTAGTCGAATCTCTATACTACTAGAAGAGAGCTAACTTCTAATCTAAAGAGAGACTAGATATAAAGTATAAAGAGAATTAGTAAGATAGGCGAGTCTTATAAAAGGCTATACTAAAGCGGGATAGTATCGCCTACTTCTTTATTAAGCTTTACTTTTACTAATCTATTAGTTAAGAAAGAGAAGACCTATTCTATAAAGTAATACGATTATTCTTACTCTCTTAACCTTTTAATTAGACGGTTAGAGAGTACTACGTTAAAGGCGCCCTTAATATTAAGTATAAGAAGGGAGGCTTTCTACTTATTCGTAAGAGCTAACTTAATATTAAAGGTAAGATAGGTAGTAAGATCTATGATAGCTCTTAGTAGAAGAGCCCTAAACTAGTTCTACCCTAGAATAGAGTACTTAATAGCTATCTAAGAGACTCGCTTAGCGAGAAGCCTTTTAAGCCCTTTTCTAAGGACCGAGAGTAGAGTAATTAACTAGTATACTCGAGGGGAGGACTTGTCTTTCTTATTAGGTTTTAGAATAATAGCGACGATAGTAGATTAGAAGATCTTTAGGTAGAAGCCTGTCTCTATATAGCCTCTAAATAGTAGGAAGACAAGGTTTAAGATCTATAGCTAGGCTACTTTAAGGACCTCTATTACTAGCTCGTCTTCTCCTAGTACGGTTAAAGCTTTACTAAGGATCGATTCCTCGACCTCGCGTAAAGTAAGATCTACTCACGAGAGGGCCTAAGTAGAGGTAGTTAAGGTATTAAATAGTATATCTCTAACTTCGGCCTTATTTATAAGTAGCTCCTATATAAGAATCTTCTACTTCTCCTAAGTAGTAAAGCCTAGCTAACCTACTAAGTCTCTTAAGAGGGGAGACTTATATATTCTATTACTCTAGTACTACTTATAAATCTTAAAGACGTCTTTACTCTTCGTAGTCTTATCGATTAGGTTATAGAAGTATTCTCTCTTTATCTTTCGAATTTCCTACCTTAGACTCCTATAAAGAGACTTTAAGACTTAAGGGCTCGCGTTAAGCCTTTATACTTACCTTACCTTAGTAGCCGCCGTCTAGTATTTCTTATTCTACTAGAGGTGTTTAAATCTATGTCCGAGACCTCGCTTAGTACTATAGAGGTACGTACTATGTATACTCTCGGTAATAAATCCTACTAGGGCCTCTAGCGATTTTATATTTAGTTATTACGTAAGTTCGTATAGCTATTACGTTTCGAGCTTACTTTAGAGAGTAGTCTTAAAGGTTTTAACGTTAAGAGTACTAAGTTTTAAAGGCGGATCCTTCTCTATTAGGTTTTCTACGTACGGAAGCTAAGTAAGAAGTAGAAGGTAGTCGGAGTCACACTTAAAGGTAAGGTCTATCTTAGTAGACGCCCCTCTTTAGTAGAGGTTACTTGAGTAAAAGGTAAGGTCGAGGGTGTTACTAAGGTTATACGTTTACGTCCTAGAAGGGGTAGAGAGTTATAGCCCTCTATCCTCTATCTAGTTAATAAGCGAGAGGGCTTATATACTTTCCTACCTAAGGAAATCCGGTTACTAGAGCTAGCTCTTTAGGTTTAAGTCGCCGGCTATAAGAGTATTTATTATAGTAATATATTATAAGTAAAGAACGAGGTTAATAGCCTCTCTAGTACTCTTAGCGCCTAGAGAGGCGTTATATACGTTAAGGATATATAATAGAAGGCCTTAGAAGAGCGTGATCTTAATATAAATAAGGTCTTAGTATTTAAGCGAGAGTGTAATTAGTATTTATTAACTTAAGAGAATCTCTACTTCTTTTTATATAAATGTAAGTACTCTAGAGAGGTTATCGTTCTAGTTATATATAGGTGTAAAGTAGGTGTAATTCGAGTAGTATCTTATAATCTAATAGCTAATCTCTCTCTAGTATATATACGGTTCCTAGATAAGAACTATGTCGACTTATCTAGAGTAAGCTAGTTAGAGAACTAGCTCCTAGTACTCGCTAGACTTATAAACGTTAATCTATAGAACTTAAAGGTAGTAGTTTTTAGTAAGCTCTTATCTACTTATAGAGAAACTATAATAGTATTTCCTTAGGTTCTTTAAATAGAGAGGTCGTCGAGAGTCTCTTTTATAGGAGTATCTATAGAGGTATTAAAATTATCTTCTTAGGATAGTAAGATAGGCGAGGTAGGCGAGATAGGCGGGAGGGGCGAGAGGGGCGAGAGGGGCGAGAAAGGTAAGGTAGGCGAGGTAGGTAAGGTAGGCGAAGTAGGCGAGGTAGTCGAGTTAGAAGAGCTATCTACTCTAGCTTATAGAGTAGCCGAAGCTTCTATATCTCAGCTACTATAAGAGGAGTCTTTCTCTCTTCTTATCTATATTTTATTATATACTTACTAAATAGTTCTCTTATTCTCGGTTAAGGGGCGTGTCTCTAAGTTTCTTAGTCTAAGCTAGTACCCTAGTATTATAGCTAATTACTAGAATAGGTGACATAGCCCTAAGGCTTAGTAGTAGCTACCTAAGAACGGGCTAGGCGCTATATAGAGAAGCTATAGGTTACGTAATATTAGATTATAGAGGATCGTAATAATCTAATATAAGCGGTCGTTCTAGATCGCTATAATCTAGGATTATCTATTAGTATAAAGGTTCTATATAACTTAGTAGTATTTCCTATATAGATAGAAGCTTTATACTTAACTTAAATATAGTATCTTTATACTATACTTAGTAACTTAGAAAGATTATTAGACTTAATTAGTAACGACATCCCTACCTACTAAACTAACCTACCTTTATACTCTTAAGTAATACTAGCTCGACTATACGTTATACTTTAAGTACTAAAACTAATAGGTACTAGCGTATATATTAATTAAGTAATATCTATTATAGGAAGTTCCTGTGAAACTCTAGCCTTCTCGTCTAGCTTAAAGGTACTAGTGTCTACTACTCTCGTTAGAGAAATCGATAAGAACCTTAAGTATAAAAGTATTAACACCTTTAATAGTAAGCGTAATAAGCTTTATAGGTTTTTACTTTAACTTAGACTATATATTAAGTTTAATAGAGAACGGTTTTAATCTAAGACAGAGTAGGTTCTATAGGTAGTTATACTACTTAAGAGAAAAGGTCTAAACTAGATTAAAGGGTTTCTTAAGGACTACCTCACCTATAGCGACAGAAACGAAGCTATAAGTAAGGACAAAGTAGAAGACACGACTATTAAAATCTTTAGTACTTAGAAGGGATTCGTTTCTAAGATTAAGACTAACTTTAGAGTTATAAACGAGAGAAGAGAAGTAGAACGGGCTATCGAAGCTCTACGATAGAAAGAGTTAGTAACCGTCTATACTAGAGACTTCTAACAGTACTCTACTTATATAGAATAAGATAATAAGACACTTAGCTACGCCTACTATAAAGGGTTAAAGAACTTTATAAAGAATAAACTTATCTAATATAGTAGTAGTATCGATAGTCTTAAATAACTTATCGAGGCCGCCTATAAGATCGACAACGACTAGTATAAGCGTAGTATAGAAAAGAAAGGAAGATACGACTCTAATTATAGAAGAATTAATAAAGGAAGAGTCTAAGAGAATAATAATAACTCTAGATAGTATAAAGACCCTATAGAACTCGATACTACTCGATAAAAAGAATTATCGCTATAAGAGCGATTAAGATATATATAGAACCGTACTTGTTTTAACTATAAAAAACTAGAATATCTCGCTAGGAATTATAAGAGCGAAGAGAAGAGGTCCTAGGGTTATCTACTAAGAAAAGAACTAAACGCTACTATCTAAGAAAGAGAAGAGTATAATAAGTATAAAGGACCTATAATACTTAATACTACTTAAGTATAAGAAGATAAGGTTACGTTACTTATAAAGTAATTAGACTAGAACTAGAAGTTAATTAATAAAACACTAGAGGTCTAGAAATTAGATAATAAATAGAATACTACCTTAGATTATAGCTTAAACAGATTAGAAATATTACTAGAAGACTATAAGATATATCTTATCTCTAATAGAAAAAAGAGTCTAAAGGACGTATATAAGAAATTAGAGTAGAAGTACTAAAAAGACGTTAATAAGACACTTAAATAGATTTTAGAAAATACTTAAAAAGAGATAAAAGCGATCTAATATTAGAAGAACTTAGTAGAAGTATATTTAGAGTATATAATATAACTACGTACTATCTACTAAGACTATAAGAAAATACTCGCGAAAACTAAGATAAGAGTCTAGAGAAGCTAGTAATACTAGGATATAATAGCTAAGAATATAAAGTATACTAGAATAGTATAGCTATAGATATTAGTATATAGTAGATTAAGAACATAAGTAATAAACTAGGTAAAAGAGATTAAAGAGAAAGAGAACGTATTAAGGATTAATTACCTACGATATAAGATACTAGCGTAATCGTTCTACTAGAACGACTCGTGTCTAACCTACTACTCTAGTAAAACTAAGTCTAGTTATTAGCTAAGAAAGAAGGTACCTATAATTTAGGTCGAGAAAAGCGAAAACTACATAGAAATTAAGATACTAGATATACTATAGACACTAAAAAACTAGAAGACCTTACTAATAATAAACTACCGACGAGTGTTTATAAAGAGCCTAGGATCTTATATAATAAAGAGTTATATATAATAGAAAAAGAATAGTAACTTTTTCTAACTATTTATATTAATAGATAAACGCTTAGAGTAATAATAGACTCTAGAGTAATAGGTAATTTTATAGATTATATAATAGCTATATACTATAAAATTAAGCTAGTTAAGAAAGATCGTCTATATTATCTATTTATACTAAATAAGAACACTATTAGACTATTAAATAGATAAGTAACTATTAAAACTAATAGGTTAACTATAAAGATATTAAAAGAATATACTAAAGATATTAAGTTTAATATTACTATAACGTACGGTCGAGCTAGTATTACTCGAGAGTATAAAGGTAAGTTAGATTAGTAGGTAGGAACGCCGTTACTAATTAAGACTAATAACCTTTCTAAGTTACTAAGTATAGTATAAAGATACTATATTTAAGTTAAGTACGAAGCTTCTATCTATATAGAAAATACTACTAAGTTATATAGAACTCTTATACTAAATAGATTATCTTAGATTATAGTAATCTAGAATAACTACTTATATTAGATTATTATAATCCTTTATAATCTAGTATCACGTAACCTATAGCTTCTCTATATAGTACCTAGCCCGCTTTAGGTAGCCTCTACTAAGCCTTAGGGCTATATTACCTATTCTAGTAACTAGCTATAATACTATTCTCTTTCTAGCTTAGTACGTCCTATACTTTAGCTTAAGGTTCTAATCGTTTTCGAATAAAATCCTTCTTTCCTTTCTAAATTTATCTTCTAATAAGCCCTCTAAACACTTATAATAAATTACTCTTATCTTAAAAATCGAACGATCTATTCTTACTAAAGAAATATCCTCTTATAACTTCTATCTTCGCTTAAAGTATTATTATATCGTAGCGAGCACGACCGCTTCTTAGTGTTTTAAATATATTTATTATAGTTGAGCGAAATATAACTTTTAATAGAAACTACCTATAATAAGTAACTAGGTATCGATCGATCGTTAGTGTAAGAAGCTACGTAATAAGTAGAAGGAAACGATAGTAAAACTTCTACACTTATCGAAAATAGAAGAAGTACTAGAAGAGCACGAATAAAAAATAATTAAGTTAGGTGTTTTAACTCTAGAGGAGTTAGATACGAAGGAGGTAGAGGAGCGGGCAGAGGCTACGAGTCTAGAGCGATCTATCGCGAACTTAAACGAGACCTTTACCTTTCTTAATAGTTTTATCTCTAATTCTAAGACGTTATTAGGCCTTCTAGAATCTTTTTAAAATAGTATAGCTTCTCTAAGTCTTTACGAGGCCGCGGTTATTAGGTCTTCTTTCTTAGGGCTACCTAGGTTTTTAATAGGAACCGTCGGACTAGGTCTAGATAGTTTAGATTTTACGTAGGTTCCTAAGAGTTTTCCCCTAGCCTATACCCTTTCTACTTTACTAGGTACTCTTACTAACCTATAATAGTAGTTCTCGTGTTAAGTAACTTTTCTACTTTATATATATCTAGGTCGTTTTTAGGTTATAGTTCTTCGTCTATTACTAGTAGTATCAAGCCTTTAGTAGGTTCTAGTAAGGATATATAAAAGACTAGGTAAAGTTTAGATTCCTAGGGTAGTTTTAGTTTAAAACTAACCGGTCCCCTTTATTCTAGTATTTTAAATAGTCTAAGTTTCTTAAAGTTTAGTTTTATACTTAGTCGTTTCGTTTTAATATATTTACGTAGTAGGTATACTTTATCCCCTCTCTATAGTAGAGGTCTTATACTTCGCTTAGTATTACTATATTTTATAGTTCTTAGGTTTAAGAACTTAATATCCTTTAATAGTTATTATTAGAGTTCTTATAACTTATTTACTAGAACTATTAATTTCTAAGCGTTAATATTATCCTTCCTTAGCTATTAATAGACTTCTAGCTCGAAGTCGTAATTAGTAAAGAAGGGCGATATAGCTATAGTTTTACTCTTTATACTATTTAAGACGAACTAGATAAGTAGAAGAAGTCCTACCTAGTTACTTTATTTTCTATTAATATAACTACGAAAATATTATTCTAACGATTAGTTTAATCTCTCTATTTATTCGTCTATCTATAGGTAAAATACTATTAATATTTTATAATTTAGTCTTATCTAACTTATAAGCGATATCTAAAACTTAGATATAAACAGTTTATCTCTATCTAAGATAATTTCTTTTAGTAGCTCGTATTAGCTTATTACTACCTTAAGAAACGTATATACTAGTTCTTATATATTACTTGTTTCTTTATATAGTATAAAGTATTTATATTTAGTAAGCCGGTTTATTATAACCTATATAATATTAAATATCGTTCTTATTATTAGTTCTTTTAATAGAGGTAGTTTAATAATAAAGTTAAACGCGATTAATTCCTATACTCTTTACGATATTAGTAGTAATTAGAGGAGGCTATATAGTATGTGTCTATTTAACTTACTTCTTATATATAGGTCGTACTCTCTAATAACCGTCTTAATATACTTTCTTATTTCTAGGAAGTAGTAATCCCTAGCGATCCTCTCGAAGGTTCTTATTATTTCTTAGTGTTCGTGTACTAGTAGTAAGTGTTATTCTTTAACGAAGTGTTATCTTATTTTACTAGAGATATAAACGAGTCCTTTAAAGCGGAGGATACCTACTTCGTCCTAGACAAAGTCTTCTATTAGCGACTATAGTATCCTCGTAGTATATTCGTTCGTTCGATATACGTATTTAATTAGTTTTATAAGTTTATTATCTTCTATTACTATAAGAGTTATAAGAAGTTTATAGTTATATTCTAACCTATTAGCTTCTATCTTAAGTATAGCTCTAGGTCTTTTCGTTAGCTTACCTAAGTAGTCTTATCGTCTACTAAGAGCGTTAACTCTTATATTTTCTAATTCTTTCTAATATATAATATTAAGTTTTAGGGTAGATAACTCTTCTAACTATCTAACTTATCGTCTATTTAGTATTTTTATTATAGTAAAGGATATAAGATTCTTATAGTCTATCTATACTTAGATTATATATTTTACTTCTTTAAGATAGTATTACTACTACTTATAGGCGGCTACTATAGCTAATAGTTCTTTATCGTGTACGTCGTAGTTAAGTTCTATAGAAGAGAACGTTTAAGAGTAGTACGCGATAGGTTGTAGTTTTCTATTATATCTCTAGCTTAAATAAGCCCTAAGGGTAAAGTCTAATACGTTAGTCTCTATAACTATTTCTAGGTCTAGATTATATATAGCTAGAACTAGTATCTATATAAAGCGTTCCTTAAGTTCTTTAAACGTATCCTAGGCTTTTATTATCTATTTAAAGTTCTAGTTCTTTTTTATTAGATCTATAAGTATCTTAGCTACTATAGAGTAGTTATATATAAATCTTCTATAGAAGTTAGCGAATTCTAGGAAGGATTATACTTACGTGACTATTATTAGTTTAGGCTATATAAGTATAGTCTCGACCTTAGCTAGATCTATACGAATTTTATACTTTCCTACGATAAATCCTAAGAAGTAGGTTTCTTCTTAGTAAAATTTATACTTCTCTAGTTTAAGAAGAAGTTTTACTATTTATAGTTTAACTAATACTTTCTTTATATATTAAATATACTCGTTTTCGTTCTTAAAGTAAATAAGTATATTATCTAAGTAAGCGACTACGAAAACGTTAAGATACTTATATAATTAGTTATTAATTATCTATTAGTAGAACGTAGG